>UCOK01000307.1:0-21797 GCA_900474325.1 Synergus umbraculus | reverse complement strand
ATATAAGCCTAATATTAACATTAATAATATATATAATAGTATTAATATTAATATTCTCCACCTGAAAAACCTAACCTCAACATCAAAACGCATCGAAATATTAAAAATGAAAATATCCTCAATTTCAAATGTGAATCGAGGAGATATAAATAGATCGCCCGAAGTTTTTCGAAGGCAATCGTACATCTTCGGGTTTTCAAACTCAGAACAGGAGAATTTGGTGCGCGCGCATTCATTCGGCCTCCTACCTTTTTCACACGGACACAGAGGTTTCATTGCGTGCGTGGGCATCTTGTTTCAGATCTGAGCACACTGGACGGTCGCAGTCGCAGCGTAGTTGCACATATATATATGTAGGTATGTATACATATATGCAGGCAAAGATATCATCGCTATTGGCGAATTTGAAATTACCGGGCTTAATAGACCTATCACAGCTCGCAATAAATGTTGTTGTGTATTCGGCTTTAAGATTCATAACCTAAAAACGTATGATCGCCCAGTGTTTGATCCGTTTGCTCCGTTTGCACGTGTTCATGTTCGAATGTAAATTTGATTGTTACATGATTTTACTCGAAAGCAATTGTTTTTAAATAAAAATATTTGGGCTTTATTATTTATTGAATATACTTGAAGTTTTGTGAGTTGTGCGGTTAACTATTTAAGTTAAAAACTACGTAAGAACATAAGGAAGTGCTCACGTTGCCGAAGACAGGTATTTCTTATAAATTTGTATTTATACATTTTAATGATAATTAAAATAGGTAGTTTAAAATTATATGCATATTTGAGATATGTTCTAATAAATAAAGTAACGTTTTAATAATTATTGGCATAAAAAAAAATTGAAGGATAAATGGTAAATGAATTTTCAGTTTAGTTAATTTATTGTCATATGTATATACTGTAAAAAATTCTGTGTAAATTTACACTAGGAATTGACGATATAAAATTCCAGTGATTTCTAGAGCAATTGTACAAAAAGACATGTAATTTTCGTCTAGAATTAATGTACAACTATATTACACTGACTATAGCTTAAATTTTGTTTGATCGTGTAAAGTTCCATTATATATTAGTGTAATTTTCGGCGATTTCTAATGTAATCTTTATAAAAATCGTAAAATCTCAGTGATTTATAAAGGAAAGTAATTACAGGCAGAATGTAAATTTTTATAGGATTTTTACAGTATATTGTTGAAACAGTATTTTGTGTCATGTTTTTCGTACGTGAAAGTTTAGATATATTGACATTTTAGGTATAGTTTTTAAATTCATGATACAAACCGTTATATAAGGAATAATTGCAGATTGAATCATTTAAAATTGAACAATTTGCAAATGAGAGCGTTTAAAATTGAATACTATCTTAATTTGGAATATTTAAGATTATTTGTTATAAATCAATGATCTGCAAATAAATTTTTATTTCAGCTCTTGACTTACAATGGCCAAAGTAAAAAATAAAAAATCAAAGTTAGCTGATGTCTATGCAAAGAAACGTAAGCAGCAGCAAGCAAAAAAAACCATGACTCCCTTTGAAGTACACGTAAACAGAGACAAGAGAAAAGTCTTGGGACAGAAAAGTAAAGCAGATCGAGGACTTCCTGGTGTTGCGCGAACGAAAGCCATCACTAAACGAAAAGGAACTCTTCTTCAAGAGTATAAGGTTAAAGATAAAGATAATATTTTACTGGATAAAAGATTATACGAAAAAAATCCTCACATGTCTGAAGAAGATAAAGCATTGGCAAGATTTGCAAAAGAGAGAATGAAAGCTCATAGTAAGAAGAACATTTTCAATCTAAACGACGAAGAGATATTAACACACAAAGGACAGGCGATCATGGATATAGAAAAATTTGATAACCCAAATAGCGAAGACGATGAAGAGATGAGCGATGAAGAAAATCGAGGCGGAAGGCTAAATAAAAAGTTCTTAGAAGAAGCTCATTTCGGAGGAGGATTATTATCAAAACCAGATTCAGAATCTTCTAGAAAAAGTGTAATCGAGCAACTCATAGCCGACTCGAAAAAGCGGAAAGCCGATAGGCAAAGGACACAACAAGAAACTGAAGATTTAACCGCAAAAATTGATGCTGAGTGGAAAGAGCTTTTGCCACTCATAGTTAAACCGAATAAAGATCTAGAGAAGCCTGAAAAAAAACCCAAACTTGACGATTACGACCTTACAGTACAGAACTTGATATTAGAAGCTCGGGTTCGTGCGACTGATAAATCGAAATCTGAAGTACAAATTGCTCAAGAAGAGCAGGTAAAATGGGAAAAATTGGAGGAAGAGAGGCTGAAAAGGATGGAAGGTTTCTCAGAAGATAATTTTTATAATAAACATAGGTCTGCTGACGATTTGGATGACGGATATCAAAAGGAAACAGTAGATGGTGAAGAAGAGAAGGACGAAAAGAGTATTGAAAATGCTGAGGTGAAGAATTCTGAATCTGAAGGTGATACAGAAGATGAGGAAGATGAAGAAGAATCTGATGATGAGGCGAAAGCTGAAAATGTGTCAGAATCTGAAGATGAGGACGATGAAACGAAAGCTGAAAATGCGTCAGAATCTGAAGATGAGGACGATGAAGATAATTTATCTGATTTGAAGGACACTGATTTTTCCAGTGAAGACGAAGAAGTGTCTCCTGAGAAAGTTACATCTAGTAAACCTGTACTTAAAATTGAACCGAAAGCTAAACCCGAAACAGTTACGCAAAAATTGAAAAATACAAGTGGAACTGAGGATATTAAAATAAAAGATTCTCTAAATGAGAATGAAGATAAATTTTTGGAAAAAGCTCGAGCGGATTTGCCTCATACTTATAAAGTACCTGAAACTTACGAAGATTTAAAGAAGTTACTAAAAAATCACGATGAACATTATCAGTCAGTCATTGTGGAAAGAATCATAAAATGTAATCATTGGCTTCTAGCGAATGGAAATAGAGAAAAACTTTTTGGGCTATTTGAACATTTATTGATGTACATAGACTGTTTCGATTTGACGAGTGCAGATAACATCGTCAAGAATTTTCAAATATTGAACAGGTATTTTAAATAATATTAAAAATTTATTTTGATAAAATAAAAATAATTTAAGAGTCACAATAATATTCTACATTTTTTATAGGTTATGTCCCCATCTTTATGATTTAGCTCATGCAGGTGCTGAAAATGCGAAGAAGTGCTTCCAAGAAATCATTAAAGCAAAGCACGAACAGTTTGAGGAAAACAAGAAGAAATACGTTGGCACAAACTTGGTAAAAAAAGTTTTGTTTTTTTAATTGATATTTAAAAGTGTATGATATAGTGGAAACTAATAATTTTAAATTCATTATTGCAGTTGATGTTTTTGAAAGTGGTATCTCTTATTTTTCCCACATCGGACTTCAGGCATCCAGTAGTTACACCTTGTTTAGTATTTATGTCGCAAATACTATTAAGATGTTCTATTAAAAGGAAAAGCCACATTGCTAAGGGATTGTACATAACTACCCTTGTGTTAGAGGTTTGTAATATTTATAAGTTAGTTTCTGTGGTCTGGAGAAGTCATTATTATTATCAGCTTTATTATTTAAATTACAAAAGTTACTTTCCCGTAAAACATAAATTTGATAATAAGTTACAACTTGCTATTTCATTGTTTATTAAATTTGAAAACTAACGCACTGAGACTGATATCTTATTTAACATGTAATTGATTCGTAAATATTAATTAATATTGTACTTTACTTTTTTTCTAGTATTCCTTATTAAGTAAACGATTCTCACCTTCCGCCATAAATTTTTTACGAGGTTTAATATACATTTCGATGCCAAAGCCTATAAGTAATGCAACAATTAAAGTTATTCCTCCCTTTAAGAAACAAGGAGAATTTAGTAGTTTACTAGTACTTGATGAAAATATGAAAAATTCGAAAATTGATCTTGATAAAATGAAAATGAAAGCAACAGATCTCCTCGAAGACGAGATAGATTCTGATTTTAAAATTAGAGTTTTTGTTACAACAGTCAACTTAATTTCTGAATTTAAAAAGCTATACGAAGAATTGGAGGCTTCTTATGCCATATTTGAACCTATTTTAAAAATGCTCAAGTCCGATTTTATTAAACGCTATCCGAAAAATTTGAGACTAAAGGTGAAAGAATTGATTGAAGATTTGGAGGCAATGAAATCGAAGAAGCTAGAGCATCTTATGCGCGAGAAGAAGAAACCGAAATCGTTGAGGATGTATGAACCTCGCATTGAGAGAGTGTATGTATTATATTAAATTATTATTTTTGTAATCGTATATGATTCAGTCTATAACAATGATAAAATCTTAATTTAACATTTTTTAATTACAGGTACGAAGGTAGGAGACACAAGAAAATGTCAGGAGAGAAGGCTGAGAAAGAAAAGATGCTTCACAAAATTAAGAGAGAAACGAAAGGTGCTATTAGAGAAATTAGAAGAGATACTGCGTTCCTGTCAAAACTAAAAATTAAGGAACAAATCAAGAGTGATGAAGATCGTAAACGCAAAGTTAAAGAGATATTTAATAATGCTGCTGTTGAACAATGCGAGTACAACAAAATGAAGCGTCAGAAATAGTTATTGAAGTAGAAATTTAAATATATAGATTGAAAAGCAAGTTGATCTTGCAAGAAGGTTTCCGAATCTTGTTGTCCGATTTTATAAAGTATACTGATTTCTCTGCGTGAATATTTTTATATTGATGATTCTTGACGCGAGGTGGATGGAACTTGATGAATGGATGCTTTGTATTAAAATGTTCATAGTCTGTAAGTTTTTTCCTGATTTTATATATCATATTACTTTATGAGTTATTTTTATTGTATATAACGTATTATATTTAATAATAAATTAAATAAATAAACGTGTTATACTATTCACAATCAAGGATTGATATGCATTATATTCTCATTATTAAGACTTGAAATTTTTCATTTTGCAATAAGTTTTTATTATTCAATTTAAGACATTTCTTTGAATTGATTTTCAATTTTTACGGCTTCTGAATTCAAATTGTTTAATTATTATTAAAAACTTGCTTTTCTTTTTTGTTCTTTTATTTTAAAAAGTGGATACCAATGTCAAGGCGTAAAAGTTACTTGTGTGTACTCCCTTGAACTTTTGTGTTACGTGATAATGTGATAAATACCAATCCCTTTCTATAAATCTTACTTGATTTACTTTAAATCTTTTATATTTTGGTCTTCCTTGAAGGTGCAATAATGGAAGAAGTTTCCCCCTTGTTAAATTTTGACGTGAATTATGAATGATTGAATCGTGAACAATATTCTCCTTTCTCGCAAATTAAATATTAAAAGTTTTTTTTAAAACGGAAATTTAAGTAATCATGATGTGAAAAAGTAATTTTTTCACGTTAATCCTATAAAAATTCGTTTATTAAATTATACAAGTTATTTTTGAAACTAAAAAAAACTGTTTTAATTTTCTAAAAGATTTAAAGATGATTTAAATTCAAATTCAGTGGCAGGAAATAAGTGTGGAAAATAACATTTTCATGATTCAAAAATATAATGAAAAGAATCATATTTTTAGAGAGAGGATTAAATATAAACTGGAGCTTAGCTTTAGGTTTAAGAGAATCTCTTACAGTTCTTTCTATAAAAAGTGTGTGTAAGAAAAAGTGAAAGGTATAACAAATGGTGTGGTGCTTCGATTATATGCTAAGATTAATGAAGCACTTAATACTTTCAGTAATTTGTATCAGTCTTTTTCTCAACCGCTTAATATTAGAATTTTTGTAGCTACGGCTTCTCACTTATATTTATATTAAATTTTTTAATACTAATAATTAATACTAGTTGATTCTAAAGCTTTAAATTAATAAATTTTAAAATTAATATCTTATATATAAATAATTAAATAATATTATATATTTAATAAATTTTTTAATTTATTTTTGTAGCTTCGGAATCAGTGACTGTTGACTAAACTTTCAGTGACTTTAACTAAAAATTAATTGTCTCTGATTTCTTGGTAAATTTTCCCAAATCGATTCTCAAAATTTGCATCAGTGAAGTTGATTGATTATTTAGTGGGTTTCCTTGAATAATTAACTAAAACCCTTACTAATTTGATGCAGTGACCCAATTCTTAGTGCTTCAAATTTTCAGAGTATTTATATAGATGATCTTATTAGTTTTTAAAAATTTTAAATAAGCCGAAAAAAATTTAAATTAAGTATTCTTAATTTCGGGAGTTATTAATAATTATAAACTGTAATTATAATTTGTTCACATATGTCACCTATTTTGGAAATTTGTCACCTTTTCGCCTTAATGCCTGTCATTTGCGGATTGAAAAACCTTTTTCGAATAGTCAGTCAAAATATTTTTATTTGAGACTTATAATTTGGAAGAGACAACGTTGAAAATGCGGTTTCCGTGAATCCATCAGTAGACCAGCACTATCTCTCGAGTGGTTTGTGGTTTACACTACGTAAGTGGCAAGGAGTACTTTAATGTAAAGCTGATTTTAAATGTAAAATTGCCGGAAACAGCATCTTAATTTTTCAAACTATGCGCATGGCATATTATAGTAATATCATATTATATTGTTTTTCAGAAAAATTTTTAAACAATCCACTGTTTTTGAAATTATAATCGGTGATTGAATTTGGAAAGTTCTGATAACAAATAAAATCAAATATTTTAGATCTCTATACAGATAAATATAAAGAGAAATTAGTGCAGTAAAATAACTCGATTTCAATGTGTCCCTTTAAAAAAGCATTATATTTTTAATTTAAGTATTCAAATTCAATTTTCGAAGAAAATGATTGCGAAAAATACAAACCGAAATTTTGAGCTGAATGAAAATAATAAGGTTGCATCAATAATGAACAAAACTTCTATTTAGAGCACTATTTTCAGTACGTGTGTTACCATGACCACAATTTCATCAAAATGCATTTCTGATGGTAATGTGGTTTGGGAAAGGGTGACCATAATCCATTTTCCCTTCCTGGATTTGCGTATTATCCATTTTAGAGTTAGAACTTGACATTCATGAAAATATTATTTAATTTATAGACTGCATCTAAAACGGACTGTTTAAATAAAATGTATATATAATAATAAACTGTCAAAGCCATTTCCATACTATGTTCCATTCCGAACATCTACATTTTGCCCACCTCAATTAGCACTTTATTATAGTCCGTATAGAGCTTTTGATTTTGGTCAGAAAATTTTTCCAACTATTTTTTTTAATTTTTACATTCTCATCAGAGAAGGTATTATTTTAAAAAACATTACATCAGGAGAATATGAGAGCTTGGATTTAATTGCTGCGTAATAAAAACTATATTATACAAATTACTAAGTAGAACTTGTCGAATAAGAAAATTGGTTTACGTTGTCCGGAAAGTGGTTGGTAGATACTGAATGTGGATGGTGGATTAGTTTACTCAGCACACCATGATAACACTTGCGGTTTTCAAACCGTGTAAAGCTTAATCCGAGACACTGATTGGTTTTATCCAGAGGCTCACCGAATGGAAATTCGATTATAAATAAAGCATATCGTTTATGAATTGCTCAGAATTACTGAGGAGTGAATAAATTCTTTCATAAACCAACAGATCCCGAAACAATATCTAAAATATACATGAGAATTTTCGATAATAAATGGCTGTTTCAACTTTTTATTCAATCGCATAATGTTAATACAATTATATATATCTATGTGTTGAAAATTTAATTCTCGATTAATTAATATAAATAGTAGGAAAATGTCTAAAAGATTTATTATGTATGTGGGCAAATCATAAGTAAAAGTCAATCTTATTTGAAATTATTTTCGCTTCTATGAGTATACTATATTTACCAACTTTTCCAATTATGGTTGAAATCAAAAAATACTCCTCTGTTTGCGTTTAACTTTGAAAGTTTCTTCTTTTTTCGTGATATTTATTTCTAATTCGCAATCCATATATACTAACATTATTGATTTATCTTTAATCGCTTTTTCTCTGGCAATGATTCTTTTGTTACACATAATTAAGAAAGACAGTTCGTTATCCAAAAATTATGCTTTTATTAAATTAATAGATTAGTAGAACACCTAACGTTTTAGAGCAAATAGTAACATAATTCAGAGGTGACGAAAAAAAAAAATACTTTTATTTTTTATTTCGAATGCTTTTCTACCATAAAATTGTTAAGCGCGATTTTATTTTATTCCAAGGCTGAAATTGCAAATTCCGTGTGCAAAGAAGTGAGAAACGAGATTTGAGAATTGGTTCAGCTGAATACTTTTCTGGGATAACAATCGCTTAGCTGGTCTTCCGTCTTCGGATTGGCTGTCGTAAATGTGAAAAGCTTGATTTATCACTGGTACCTAACAGTTACGACTTCTCTACTATATGTGGTTATAAACTTACTTGATATGTAGTAAATGATGAAGTTGGTCTTAATAGTATTCGTGAATAACATATCAACCAACAAACAATTACATGAAATACATCTACATAAAGTCAGTTTCTAAAAACATTATATTTTTCTTAATTGCTCCTGGTACTAAGTAATTGCTAGCTCTGTAGTTCTTATCAAACTTTAGCTGTATTACAATTTATGGACTGCACAGGAAGTATTTTTAAAGAAAGTTTATTGTTCTTTCCTATTTGTATTGAATGTTTAATATGTTCCAGTAAGTATACACAGTGCAATATTTATTACTTCGAGGGCAATCTCTAACAAGGCAGTAAATCACGGTTAACGAAATTTCCTCTAAAGGTACCAACTTGACCTATACAGTATACACTATTCAATATTCATACGTTATGCGAACTTTGGGGATCAGTATAATATCCGATGAAATCTCATTAAATCTCTTAAAAGTTTTTTAAATTACTTAATATTTCACGAAATAACGTAAATTTCAATATATTTCCTAAACTTCGTTTTCTCTGTCCTAATATAACTTCTTTGACAACGAAAATATGTAGTAAGAAAACTTGTACCAGTATTTATTCTTAAAAAACAGGAGTGGCTGACTTAAGTAAAAGTGCATGCATTTTTTTTTATAAGTTCAATAGTGAAAGGATGGTTATTGAAATAGACAGAAATATATTTATAATGATGGAAATCGATATAATCTATATACATATACTGAAAATCCAGCTTATGATAACACCTTTCACTTACAAAAAAATATATCGAAAAATTCAAGGGAAAAAGATCGCGAGTCGACATACGGTCATTCTCATTTCTATTTTCATTATTCTATTCTCATTTGCGTAGGATGCAATTTTCTTTTGCAAATTTATTGATATAAAAACAAATGATTTCGAGAGCACCTTCAATTTTTTTAATTTTAATTTTCTCGACTTCCCTAATGTCTAGAAACATTGATTATAATCTACCATGATGAAAGTTATACATCTATTGGGAAATGAGCCAGCATGTATTCTTGTAGTTCTTGACTCGCTGCTGTCAATGATAAATGATGTATACTAAATCATTAGAATGAAAAAACAAATTTAGATATTTGAATGTAGAAAAGAGACTTCTTCATCTAATTATAGAGTATAATAAGTATAATCAAACTAAAATTTCTAACTCTGCTGTTTTAAGTTCCTCATATACTATTACATCATTTATTTCAAACCCGGCCCATACCAACTACAACGGGTATATCTTTTTTGTATTCTTTTCTATCTTTCTGTCAGCACAACTCAGTAAAGTGAGTCTTTTGACAATAATTAAGAATCCATCCCACTTGTCTCTCATCATCATCATCATCATGATTATCTGAAGCCTCATCTTCAGAGATACCAGGCATATATATGCATCCACTTGTTTACGCTTGTGCAATTTCGCAATAGGGCCAATTCAAATTTGAACTCAAGCCAATAGGAACGCTTCTTCCCATTCAAGTTTTCCGAAGCTTGTCCATTCAATATCTATTTACTTCTTAAAACATAAAATTCATCTTCAGAAAGATTTCTTCTTAAAAGCTCTTTTCTTCATCTTGGCAAGCTGCAAGCATTAATCGAGTCTTAGGTCTTGTACAATGTACAGAGCATGTACATACAAGAGTAACGTGACAGACAAGAAAAATACCGACGTAGGGCGTCACGATAAGTTACGTCATAGGTGGGACGGTTTTCCGGTTAGGGCAATAATTTGGCGGTGCAGCGCAAGCGCCGCATGAAAGCTCCAGGTCAACGGCAAGAACGTCGTCCCAGTCTAGTCGTACGACGATCGTCGAGCTCAACTCTTGATGCGCATAGTTTTGCGCTTCTTATCAGCCCTTTAGAGAACCGCCAAATCCAATTTTTGAGTCGCGAGGTCTCGACCAAAGAAAAACACTTGTCGCGGTTCACCACCGCTTGGTCGGAAAGTACTATATCGAAAAAAAGGCCATACCGAAGAAGTTGAAAAGTTCACCGGAACCGAAAGCAAATTTTCTCGAATGTTATAAAAAATAGATATGAAAAATTTCTTCGAAAGGACACTTTCCTTCTGCTTGCGTGCAAGTCTCACACCGGTACTCGAGTCTTCGGCCTCACAAACACCTGTAGCAGCGCCGGAAAACTCAATTCAAATGTTTCCTCAGGAAATATGTGTCTTTCGATCCTGTGTAAAAAAATTATCGTAAAAAAGAAAATCCTTCTAAACGAGCAAGTCCCCATGATTGGGAAAATCCCCGTGGAAAGTTGAGCTCAAAAAACTAAAAATAGTCTCAATATTTTCGAGATTTACTGCGTATCGTGATTGTGAAAAATTCGTGACCGGCTACCTGAAACACCTGTGGACTGATTTGCATTTTATCTCTAACCGATAATGACTCTATTATTAATTGCAATTGAATTAGTATTCGATGCTGATTCCGGATAACGACTACTGTATATTGAACTCGAAGGAATTTAGCAGAAAGGACTTGATCTCAAAGGGTATCCCGATGATGGATTCTCTCATTATTCTTGTGAACGGTGAGTGCATTTTTTCACGATTTCTGACAGTTGAAAAGATCGCTGTTCTCAATCAACGGAAACGAAATATACGAAGTAATTGGTCTTAACGAGAAATTTTAACGCTAGACAAAACGCAGGAGGAGGAAATTCGATTCTTCATCTCGCGCCGTGTTTTATATTTGATAGGGTCCTTAAAAAAGTATATTATGTGAAATTGATTTTGTCTTTTACACTTTCTTAATCGGTATTTACTAAGATTGTCGGGGAAAAGTTTAAATGGTTTTGGAGTCATGAGCTTAATCTTAGATTGAATAAAAGTATCTTCGTTTGAAGAAGATGCTTTAGCTGCTATCTCTTTCGTTTTAAATGTTGGATTACTGCCTTAAGAATCATTTTCTGTCATATCCTCAAGGAAATCCTCGTATTATTTTTGAACAAGGAAATCCGCGAGGATTTTCAAATTCTACGAGAAATTCTGCGAGGATTAATTCTTTGACACTCTGGAAAATAACACAACAATTTTCTCAAGGATTTTTTCAATAGGGTATTCAGTAATCCTTACTGATTTGGTTCAGTGAGGCATCTAAAATTATTTTTTGCTGGATCTGGAAAAATTTCCTCGATATTCGAAGAATTTATATTCTGTGTTCGAAAACCTGAAAGCAATTTCGAGTTTTATAGGAATTGGAAGATTCAACAAGATTCTCTAGAAACGTTAAAGTGATAATAAAATGATATGAACATTGTTCAAAATTGAACCAAGATCGTAAAATATTCCAGGTAGATTTCTTTTTGAAGTATTCGCACAGATACAGACGAGTTGTAATCATTCAAAATTAAAATAGACTCAATTTATTTCAACTAGATATATATGTTGGTTTTCATGACACGTATTTGATCAATTTCGAGAAAAATTTTGTTTTGTTTTAATCTTTAGTTCTATCCAATCGCATTTATCTAAACCTAAAGTAATCGGTATTTTTTATTTGTAAACCAAATAGGAGAAAACTTGATTTGAGTATTTATTTACAACAATATTTAAATTAGTTGAAGAATAATTTTCTCACATATGAGCGCAGTTGACTGAAACAGGAAATATGAGAAAAAACTAAAAAAGTTGATGAGATATCAATTTTTATCACTGGATTAAAATTGGATTCTATCATTTCCATAAAATGAATAATCAAAACCGAATTCATGACACCTGTTCTCATGAAAATGGGTTAAATCTCTTGAAATATTTAAAATTATTTTCGTGGGAAAAATTGAGTACACACCCATGGAAATATAATTTACTTAATGATTCTAAAATTATATACGAATAATAAAATTTCCTTTCTCTCTCCATTATTCGGTTCTCTTATGGTGAATTTTCACCAGGCAGAAAGTCACAGTCATGCTTTGTCCTTCTTTGACCTGCTTTGTCCTGCTTTCTCTATGCCTTGATAAGACCGCTGACCGTTAGTTGGTTGATAAGGCAGATTACTCTATATCTATAGTATTCTGAGCGAAGGGGTTGCTTTTCCTCTTTGAGGAATTCAACGATCTGCATGGGTTAGAGTCATATTGTAACATAATTAACATCCTAAACGTTTTTGTATGAGCATTAGAGCTCATATATGTACATTACAGCTTATTTACGTATATTCCATGCACAGATCTGTATACATTTTGCATTTACATTATAAGCTATTATGTGCCATTTACTGCATTATTATTTAGTTGATATCATCATAAATGAAGTGAACATCTGGGGAGATACCCTCTGGATCTGTAATGCGTGAGAGCATCGTCTGTGCCAGACACCAATGACCATTATTGACCACAGAGTGTATAAATGCGTCAAAGATTTACACTTCATAGCTTCCAAACATTTAATCAAAACTCGCATCATTAAACCAAATGAAAAATCAAAATTCAATTTACACTTATAGAATCACAATTTTTCCTACTGAAATAAATATGTGTTATATTTAAAAACGGAGCTTTTAAAATTAAATTTCATTAATAAGTAATTAAATTTTCGAATAAAGAATAATAAATAGTACTCTAAAAGCTTTGCATCGGAAAATGTGAAAGCAGAGCAAATCTTTCTGTGGACAGTAGATTCAATATGTACAGCTATATAAAGTTCAATGAAATTGAAGGAAAGATATAATATTTAACTACCATTCATTTTTGATATTCAAATTACATATGCTACAAAAGTTTCAGGATTATCCTGTGGTTTTATGGACATCCAACTATATTTAACTTGGTTCGGATGTCACTAGGAAAAACCCTCATAAACTTTTTAAATCCATTTCACTGCATTCCGCTTTTCAGAGGAAAAAGAACCTCCGTAGATTACACTTTCGAGTAACCACTTTTTTGGGGAATCTAATTATTTCTGAGCTTCATGCTCTGAACATTTAAAAATTTGAAATAAAGTAAACTTGTTGTCTGCTTTTAATTTTTATATTTGTCTATTTTAACCGGAGAATCATTAATTAATTGACTGAACTAAAATTCTTATACATAATATAAGGTAACGCATTTTTAAGATAGGAATGTATAATTTGAATACTGATGTGAATAATTGAATAGGTATACATATGTTCCACGTGCTAGGAGAATTGATATGTGCAGCATCTATTCACATACATGTCACATGTCTAGAATAGCCCTAGTACACACGGTTGAGTTAATGTAATATGCTTCGTGGTACATAAGTCTGCTCATGTATAAATAGGGGACTGTTCAAGTATTATGAAAATACTTTTGAGATCATTTTTAATCCCCCCGCCTCCCATTAAGCAATAGAGTAAGCAACAGTATTCCTTTACAGTAAGAAATTATCGAAACCCCCCCCCCCCCTTCGCAAGGTGCTCACATACTACATTTATACAAAAAAGTATCCCATTTTAAAAGTAGGCGAATTTTTTACTCATTTTCAATCAGACGTTAAAATTTCAAAAGATTGAACCTCATAAAATATCTCCCCTTGAACATTTCGTCTAAATGAAAGAATTGTCCAAGATATCGGCTAACATATTGTGAAAATCCAGTGGAATTCTCTGGATTTACAGAATTTAAAATGGAATCTTCTCGCTCAGACGGGCGTTCGCAATAAAAGTCTCATATTCGTATAGTACCGGTATTTTGAGCGTAAGGTAGAACGGGACTCGGAAAGGAACGTGTGAGTTTATCCAGGAAGTAAAAGGGATCAGTAAGCTTTCATGGAAAAATGATATATATGGTGTGAGGTAGATGGTGAACTGACCTAAAAGGGAAAAGACTTTTCGTTCCTTTTTGCTGAAAGGTTCATTTGATACTTATTGATTATTATCATACATTTTAGCATCAGTGAAAGTAGCAGTTTATATAAAAACGATGCTTTTTCTATCAATATTTACTGAAGTGTTATCATCATTTTCTCCCATGATGGGTGAGTGTAGACGTAATTCTTATGTGACTTGGATATGGTCATTGGTCATGGATAATATACCATAAATATTTTCTTTTTTTCTAAGAGAGAAAGATAAGATAGAATAAAAGAATAAAATAGTATGAAATATTTTCCAATAGTCTCTATTGTAAATTTATCGAATTCTTGATGAGACATATTAACATTGACTACCAGGCATTTATTTAATATGGACACATGTAATATGTGTTCCATCTTAACATAAGTTTCAAATTTGTCAAAGACTTAATTTTCTCTTATGTGAGGAAAGAAATTTCAGTGAAGAATCACGATATTTACTAATTTATCATGTCAAGATGCTGTGTTTAAGATTGACAAACCACATGTAAACAATTATTGATTTTTTGAGTTCAAATAATCTCAGACGAAATCTATTAATAATAAAGACAAATTAAGAACTGTATACACATATGAGACAAATGGAGGCAAACATTACACGTGTAAATATACGTATACGAAGATCGTCTGTTTTTGAAGTGCGACTGTGAGTAGTAAAAGGAGAGTTCACGTCAGACAGTAGAATATACCAACTCGGACGTGCTTCAAGTTTCTGTGTTTAATGTTTATGCTCTGAACTCTTATTCTCCGCTCATTTTATTTTATGAAATAAAAATTTATTGAATAATTCATTATTCTTTTACTAGTGAGTTTTACTCACAATCAGAATTAATGGAATATCCCCTATAAAAAAATTGATTTAACCAAATGGTCCGAAAATCTCGCATACATTCTTGTTTAAAACTTGATTGGGTTTTGAATTAATTGAATAAGGTTGTAAGTATAGTTTAAGTAATGAATTAAATTTTTTAAAAGAAAATCACTTTAGAGAATTCGTACTACTGCACGAGACGACTATTTAAGACAATCACAGAAATCAAATAAGATCTCAAGAATCCTGAAGAAATCTCAACTTCTTTAGAGAACGCGCTTGACTTTGGTTAACTTTTAGCAAAGTTTCCAAGATTTCAGCTTCTTCCGGTTTCACGAAATCCAAATAATTCATTCGAGACTTTGGACTTAAATTAACCCAGTCAAGTTAATTCTCCAGCAATCTCTAAACCAGAATTTGGTTTATTCCCTAAAATTTTAAACACTAATAATAGGCTCTGATTTATCACAATGTTTCAGATTATCTAAAAGTTTCCTCTATTTCCTAAAAACATTTCGTGTTTTCCATTAGTTGAAAGTTCTCCTGAATGTGTAATTACCAATCAAGTTGTTCGATTAGTTCCTCGCCTTAGGGTGGTGGTGGGTACAGCCAAGCTTAAAATTTACCCGGCTATGATCAATTGATCTCAAAAAATAGAACGACCTATTTGCCTCCCTGCGTAGGAGAGAAGTTTAGAATTCTGCGTTTATCGGATTTCTCCGTCGGACCTTTTTGATATGATAATAGAAAATCTCACTGGGGGCTCCAAGTGGGCGTGAAAGTGACAGAGTAAGAGTGGTTGTTATGCACTTTGCAGGCAGTTCAATAGCCTTAACAGCCATGTCGATAATTGATGCTTCGATAAGTCGACTTCTAATGCAATGTAAATTCTGTATGGAATATACATTAGCTGCGATAATATTTTGCTCATGCCGACGGCAATTTAATTATACATGCCGTCGAATAGTAAATTCTATTAACAGAGTCAGTGAAATTTATCTCTTTTGCAAAAAATGGTAAAAAGTTTAATCCTATGAAAACCTTAATATTCATTTCTATTTATAATTTTTATCTATAACTTTTACTGTTTAAAAATGTACTGAATG
The DNA here is from genome assembly GCA_900474325.1 of Synergus umbraculus. Lineage (NCBI taxonomy): Eukaryota > Metazoa > Arthropoda > Insecta > Hymenoptera > Cynipidae > Synergus > Synergus umbraculus. Next base: position 5,612 of record UCOK01000307.1, on the reverse strand, counting down.
ATTGGAAATTTTTTTACGAGATCATAAAATTATATTTTTAAAGTGATTAATTGAGGTGTCTGAGTTTTTTTTTTAAATATATCTGTTGGAAAATTTTCGAATTTACAAATGTCTCTTCACATTCAGATTCGTTACTCTCATTTCTATATTCAGATTAAGATGAATATATACTGTCCTTAAATTATTTTAGACATATGTCTAAAGTTAGTAATTCTGCATTTAAGAGTTTTTTTAAACGTTAATTTCGCTAAAAGCATAATTACTTATAAGACTTTGCAAGATCCATTTAGCCAGTAAGATTTTCCGCATTCATTTTTTACTTCTGCCGCCTACAGGAGAGATAGACGACTACATACACGTAAAACATTTTCAGGGATCGATCTTGTACGTGAGTTCGAGTGATTAATCTTCGAACGTGACAGATAACTGATACTTTCGGGTTGGTTTTGTCATGATATGAATGTGCATGTATATTTTATTGGTATTTATAAGTATCAACGTATAAATATATAATACTTTATCCCACTGACACTCTTAATTCTGGCAAATTATAAACATATTTATAAAAAAACCTATATATTTTTTTAAAAGGAAATTATTATTATTTTTAAAGGTTCAGAGTAAATTTAATATATGATTTTCTATTGTAAATCGGACTTGTTTAATGAGAATGCTAAGAGTTAATTTGCGCATTTGGTATGAATGCTCTGGCATTGAATTAAGCACAGGATTTACGGGCTAAACTTGCTTTTGACAGGTTATTGATTTCAGACAACAACAGGTACAAAACGAGATTAACTATTAGTGGTAGCTAATTTGCTTCCTCATCTTATTTCAGGATAGTCTGAAACCAATAGTGTAAAATATCGAATGTATACAATAACAATTAAAAATTAGTACTTATTAGTCAGTAGATTTTGCAACAGCTATGCCAGGTGCAACAGGTAACTTTAATATTTCTGTTTTTATTTAATAATCTCATGTAAAAATGAGACAAACTATCTTTTCTTTAAATATGAAACTTCTTTTTTGATAAAATTCATTAATACCATAACAAAATAGTATTAATTTCTAATAAAAAGCGCATTTTGTGTTGATAAAGTGCTGTCTAAAATAAATGTAAGAAAAAGATCGCCTTTAGGGGAGCAATGTGTCAGAATATCGGCTTCTATAGGGTCATCATATGCTTCTTACAAAAAATATTGGAGGGGAATGTGATAAATGGGAGAGTTTTATGCAATGCATTTTATCATAGCAAGCAACATATTTTCAATATTTGATCGTGCCTTATGAAAAATGGTAATATATATGTATTCTCACGATATTTAATACGAATGAAAGACTAATTGTGTTTATATGTTAAAAAATTGTATATCAGATTTATCACATTTATTCCATTTATCAAAGTTTCCGATGTCTGTGCATTATTTTGAAATATAATCAGACATATCTTGGAATTCCCCGAGGAGCTAAATTAACGGCTTTTTCTTTGGAAGTATAGGACATTTTTCAACACGAGTTGTGCTTCATAATTAATGTCTTAACGAGCGTCTGCGGGTAATTTGCCCAAGCATTCGTGCCTGACAACATAACTCCCCTGAGTGAGTTGAAAATTTTCGCGCCGACTGTACTTTTCCCTCCAACTGGGTAGATCCCATCTATCATCCTATCGGTACAGCACATAGATTGAATATTAACACTGAAGTTTCGTTCGGACTGAAAAAGCCGAATCTATCAGGAAATATGTTTTGCGTATGCCCGATTTAATTCTACAGTTGGAGTAAATGTGCGTTTTTAACAGAGCTGCGTACACAAAAATTGTGTTTTCTTTTTTCAAACAGAAAATTTCGTCAATTTCAAAAACAGAAGTTGTATAAACTATTTAATTATAATTGTATTCATTAAGAGCAATCTGTAGAAAAAGAAACAGTAAAATTATAATTCTCTCTAAATATATATATTCCATTTTATATACATAAATGAAAAGTATGAAAACTTTAATAGTTTAGATGAGCTTTTTAGTAGATGGTTGAAAAACACATAAAAGGCACCGCAGCTTAAACTAGAAAACTGACTGATATTATCGACAATGACAATGAATTTCCTTTCTATAGCCTATTATAATAGCATCGTAAAAGGGAATCTATGTAGGATCGAAGTTTCCTAGAAACTTGTCCTATAAAAACTCCACTTTATACTCTATAAGTAGTAGAACATTGAGGATTCTATAAAATACTGTATATCGAATATAATCTAAAAGAATCTTGACAGGACTTAGGTCGCTCTTCAATCTGACTATATAAACTGTGCAAAATACTTTTACTATACTTTTATAATCTTTTATGATCTAAGTTAGGATATAACAGAACTAAATAATGCCCGACCTAAAGATCTGAAACTGGTATTAAAAGCACGAAGTGTAATATCAATTTAAAGTAACCATTACGGATAGCACAAAAAATACCCAGAATATTTCCTGAAACTCGCAATGCAAGCTTGAGAATATTGCATTCAGAGATTAAGGTAAGGTTGGTGCAACGAGGAAAACGTTCGCTTGTCTGGCAATAATGCCAACTAATGTTGGGGGAAGATTTTCTTTGGAATCTTCAACCGCAATATTCAGGTCAAATTCTAGATACTTGGAGGTATTTTTCTTCACTAATAAAATTTCATAGAAGTCTCGAATCTAGTGATTATCAGACAGCATACTGTGGACTAGCAAGGTAAAAAAAGTGGCTAAATGACATTTAGTCGGTCTAAATAGAGTACCACTAGGGCCTAATCAGGTGGAAAGGGTTAGAGTAATGTCATCCTGATAATCTCATATATATAGTTATCTCTTGGTTGTCTCATAGTTTTCTTTGTATTTATCTTTGTTTCACGAATTTGAAGGAGAGAATTAAATTTAGATTATATAGAATACGTCAAGAAGTGCATTTTTTGGTGAAATTAAACGACAAAATATAGGCACGGGTCATTTCTTCCCGAGAAGCGATTGACCCTCGACAGAGTCCGTAGTCGTTAATTTAGTCTGCGCGAGGGGTTGGGTAGTTTTGGACATGGAAAGGGAAAGCTTGGTCCCTAATCGCTGCTCGGCACTAAATTGATTTTGTGGAGAAGTCTGTATACAATGATGGCACACTCAGAAGCTTGGATGGTTTAAGGCTTAGGAAGTACGCAGTAGGAGGAGTATAGATTTGCCATTCTTATCCGCTTCGCTGAAACTGAGCTTTACAAGCTTGAATTTTCAAACATAATATTAAACTTTATCATCCATATTGTTAATAGATCTATGAATCTATTTTAATTGCTCAGCAATTTTGGTTTATTGATACTAAGAGATTTTACAGCATTTACAAAAATTTTATTGACTTCTATTATGAATTTCAGGAGAGTTTATGAAATGTTTTGGGTTTGGAAATATATAATTGCAGCTAAAATACGCATATTTATATAATATATAAAAATAATTTAATGATAATTGATGTGCATAATTGTAATTAATGGAAACCAGACACAAAAGGCTATCGCTATATATGGAGGCACTATTGTGTCCCATGCTTCTATGTTACAGGTACTAAGTAGCAGATAATAATGATTTGAACTAATAGGCTGTACCAGCATGACTATGCCCCAAGCTATGATTGAGAGACATATCCATTCATATGTCACGGAAGGTACTTATACAGGTTCTCAATATTAATGGGGCATTCACTGGGTTTAAAATAGAGTTTATTTTAAGAGAAAGTATGGATTTCATTGTGATTTTAAATCATTTGCAACTTTACATTCTCTATATTAATTTTATTAAAATAGTTTAGATATTTTAGTCAATTAGGAATATAATTTTTTTCTGAAGATGAGTAGTAAGTCGTTCTAGATATTCTTTACTTAATAAAAATCATCAGAATATATTTATGTTACATAGATTTAGTGTTATATCAAACAATGAAAAATTCTAGTGGAAAATCATGTGTTTGATTGGTGTCACTTTTCTCTACAAAGATTCATTTTACTAATTGAAAGGTGTGAGCGAAAAGAGGATGCTACAGAACGACCAATTACAAACCAGCTACGTAGAGGAACAAAATTGTGTATAAGCAACCATAAACACTGAACGACCGCATGTGTGCAATTAATTACATAGAGAGATGTACACCCTGCAATACTAGAAAAAAATTAATTGCCTGAATTCTACGAAAAACTGCACTATTTTAGAAAAATAGAGTTTACAAAAAAATTGTTTATAAACGAACATATTATTCTTATCGATTCATTTATAAAATACATAAAATTCTTTTGAAGGTAATTAAGGTAGCTTTCCACTTCCACTTTTACTTTAACTTTTTGGTTTTCCATGCACTTTTCGATTTTCACTTTTTTGCGTATTTATTTTTTATTTATCGTTTTCGTGATGAACATGAAATACTTGAAAACTCGAAAAACAACGAATAAAAAGTAAATTCGTGAACCGCTTACAATTCGCCAGTGACGTTTAAAACATCAAAATCGACATTCATGTAACAGTTAAAGTGAAAGTGTATGGAAGTGAAAAGCTACATAATCGCTCCCTTGAAAAATACAAGATTAAATTGAGGCGTTAAGCGCTTAAATAAAAAATGTAAGCTTTTATAGATACGCTGAATTTTTATTGAAATTTCGACACATTCGTTGAATTACCCAGGTGTGTAGAACAATTTTTAATCTAAAAGCAATCTCTGGGTTTCTGTAATGTTTATATCAGCCCTGGGACCCCTTCATCAATCACAAGCTTCGATCGATTACGAAACGTTCATTACAGTCCTGTTTTGGTGGTTTGCAAATGGTAGAAACCGCTATAATAATGTTTTCATGGATCGTAACTAATAATTAGATTTTCCTTTCATGATTAAAACGTATTCAAAAACAGTTTAACGCGATACAATCCGGGAAAATAGTATTATACATAATTATTATTAACTTAGAATGATGGATACACAGAAGGCATTCAAATCTTTGTACAATTTATGGTACAAAATAATATTTCTCGGTAATTATCATTTAGTGCTTATTCATTAAACCTGAGTCTAGGTCATAAATAGCGAACTGTATACAATGATGTTACAAAATTAGGTTCTCTGCAGTGTATTAAATTTATAGACAGATGGAAGCAGGATGGAAGGGGTTGTTTTTTTTACGGTTTTACCATGAAAATTGCTTTTTCGCCAATTTTTACTATTATATTCGTAACCAGCGATTCAAATTATGTACATGAGTATAGGGGAGGTTGAAGAAAATCGAATGACTCAGCTAATCGGGAAAAAAATATAACAATAGGAACTATACAGGAATTCCTGTAATTTTTTTTCCTTTCTATTTTCGCGATCACAGGAAGAATGACAGGCAAACAGCAGGAAGAATGACAGGATTCAATATGACAACTGAATTTCCTCATTTTCTTTTACGAGAAAGTGACATGAAAAAAATTACTTTCTTTTTCGTAAGGGATATAAAGGATGTTTTGATTTTTCTCATGTGTAGAGTACTGTTTAACTTTTATACAGTCTCCGCCGGCCCTGAATTAAGATGTCTTATCGAGCAAACTGTGAAAAACAATAATATATATATATATA
>UCOK01000293.1:0-10565 GCA_900474325.1 Synergus umbraculus | reverse complement strand
ATATATATATATATATATATATAACAAAATAATAATATATACGACAAAAATAACATAGATAACATAAATATCAATTTCTATTTTCCCTGACAACTACTCGCATTTCCCTGACTTCCTGACTTCCCCCGGACATGGCTGAAGGATAGATTGAGAAAAGTGTGTTATAGAGGTAGAAAAAGAATATGAAAAAGAAAATATGATTACGGGCTGAGTGGTGAATGAGATAACCGGAGTTGGCTACTCTGAATTTTTGAAAGAGCGGCGACGGCGGTGGCGGTACGGGCGGCGAGATCTTTTTATAATATGAAGAGATATAATATGAGAACTGGCCGCCTCTTTGCGACATCGATAAACTCTTATTATTTTTTTTTTCTATTAATAAAGTTTTTGGGAACTCACGCGACCAGTTCTCCGAAGAAGCGGATCTTCCTGTGGCAGGAGTCAAGTAGTGAGAGACGCGAGGCGGTGCTGGAGGAGCTGGATGTGGAGTTATGAACGGGTGTCGTCGGTGCCGAGGTCGTCGAAGAAGAGTCCAGGAGTGCTACGGCCCCCCGGGCCGGGGACCGCAGCATCCCGGAGATCGCGTTCGTTATGCTCGCCGTGGTCTTATCGGACACTTCCTTGTAGCGACATGATCCTCTCACCAACAATCGTCGTGCAACACTTTTTTATCATCGAATTGGACGATAGTCGTCAGCCCTCGGGAATTATGATGATTTTGAAAAATGAGTTACACTCCTGCGCAGTTGTTGCTCACTCGAGGAACGGTTCACTTTTGGAACGCTTCGAGGTGAAGGAATCGACCTGCAGTGCAAAATTCGAGATGTTTGGTCAACGTCGAGAGCGAAGCGAATCTAATTATTGCATGCTGTTACCCTAACATACTGACTCAATCGGGGTCAATTATTAATTATCTATCTTTTTTGAATTTTAAGTTATGCAAAAGTTTTAACCAAGAACTGTAATTGGGTTGAAGTTTCAAACGTCCACTAAGTAGTCTGACGATTTTCTTTACATTTATTGGAATAATAACAAAAGAAGGTCTCCACTGTTCCTAAAACTCAAAATTCTCTTTTATTTACTAATTGTAAGAGCAATTTTAGAGAATTTCGAGGAATTTACAAAAGATTCTAACTAATTTTAAGGAATTTCAAGGGATTTTAAAAGAGTTGAAAAGAGTTATCAATTGATTTTTTTCAGAGAATTCACAAAATTTCAAGACATTTTAACTGATTTTAACAAATTTTAAGGAATGTAAAGATATTTGAAGAGATTTTAATGAAATTCAAGGAATTTTTATATATTTTATGCAATTTTAAAACATTTCCACAAGATTTAAAAGTTTTTATAGAATTTCAAGTAAGGCTAAGGGATTTTGAGGCATTTCATTTGATTTACTTGACACTAGAATTTTGAAATCCATTGAAATTCCTTAAAGTCACTTAAAATTTAATAGAATCCTTTAAGATGTCTTGAAATCTTGTAAAATCTATAAAAATTTGTGAAAGTCTCTGGAACAATCTTTTGATAACTCTTTCAAACTTTTTAATAAAAGTCTCTTGAAATCTTGTGAAAACTTTGGAAAATCCTTAAACTGGTCTTAAATTTTTGTAAAAACAAATTTTAATTTTTTAATTTGTTATTTATTTATATTTTTAATCTCAATATTTAGAACCAGATAAACGTACCTTAATGCTTTAGCTTCAATTTTAGAAATTTTTAATTGAATAAATAAAAATAAAATGACTTTGGTACTAAGCTTTCAAAAGAGAAAATTGTATTTTGTATTTGAATTGAAAACTTTCAAACTTGAATCCTGAACACTATTGAAATTTTTTTAAAATTTCGTATAATATCACTTTAAATCTTTTGAAATTTAAAATCACTTCACAACACTTAAAATTCGTTAAAATCTCTCAAATTATTACGACAACCTTGGAAATCTCGAAAAATTCATTAAAATTTCATGAAATTTTTAAAAACGTTTTAAAATTCGACGAAATTTCTTCAAATTCGTTATTATTTCATAAATTTCCTTAAATTTCCACTAATTGTTTTAAAATACTTCAAAATTATTTAAAATCCTTTAAATTTCTCAAAAAACTTTAAAATAAATCGAAATTTTTAGGTTCCAAACATTTTAAATTTAAATAAATAACTTTTAAGAGTTTGGTATTTATGTAAGTTTCTCATCGTGGATAATATAATTGACCCCTACTAAATTTAATCTGACTAATCCTTTATTATTTGATTATTTAGTTATGAAACCTCGATTAAAGTTAAAGGCGTCTCAGAATTTACTGATTAATATAATAATTGCATGCAACTACTGAACTACACATAGAATCTGGCGTCAACTTCGACCTTCTTTGAAACTCTGGGACACTTGAAATTTCAGGATTACAAGATCGATGGTTTGGAAGCGATCCAGGAATAAAATTCCTGATAAGCAGATATGCAACGCTGTACTTTGACACAAAATCTTTATCACTCCAACGTTTCCCAAAACTATGTTTGCTGACACACTGCAGATTGTGTAATTTAAAGCTTGAAAATATTACAAAAAGAAGCGTAGACAGTATTTGGTAGAACTGCAAATAATTTTAAGGAAGAATACAAGGAAATATAAAAGCTAGGATCCTACACCAAGCAACTAAATTGTAAGAGGTAATATATATATATATTTTTTTTATTTACGATAAAAATAATTTAGTTTTAAAAAACCTACTTCTAAACTTTGAGAATATTAATAATAAAACTCTATAAACTAATATATTTTCACATTTATTATTATGTAATCTGGTGACAAAATAACAAACTGTAAAATTTTCCTATATAACTAATAAATAGTTTATATGGTGTGAAAATGACTATTTTATAGAAAATATTTACAGATCTTTCAAAACGCTAAACATTCGTGATAATTTCTAATGCTTACAAATCCCTTTGAAATGAAAATATAATGTAAAAATTAGTTATAGTATAACGTTTTTATTTAGAATACATTTTTAGTAAAAAACGATTATCTTCGAATAACTATTGAAACAGTAAAATTTTTTTAATTCCAGAAATCTATGAAAAGTTTCGATAATTTATGTCAACTTTATAGATAATTTTATTAATGGTAATTTGAGATCAATTAAACTCAATTAAAAAATCTCCGCAAATGTATGGAAATTTCCTTTGTAGCTTTTCACGAATGAATGTATAAATTAGTCATTTTTTTCAAATTGAATTTGATACCCCTAAAAATTGTTCCTTCTGGTGAGAAAATACTTCTGATTTTTTTCAGAATACAAAAAATATTTAGAGGTCGCTCAAGGTCATTTTAGGTCATTATTGATTATCCATGTTGTTGGCTATTTAAAAAAAATGCTGTTTGAGTTTTTGTCGTTATTTTGGTAGTTGTTGTTAATGCAAGTTTTTTATTCATCTTAGATGTATGCCTGGGAAAAGAATATGAAAAAGGGTAATACTAAACTACTTGTTCAATACTAGCATTTTGCTATAATTGGATATTTATGAAAGCAAAAAGCCTGCAGCTCGAGTTTGTACGGCGTGTGACTCAATAAAATTAATGTTTAATTTCCGGTTAAATAGTGGAACGTCGTACTAGCCTAGGCGATGTCCTTAACCTTCCTTTTCCAAGCCTTGCGTCTTTATTGGCATTGACACAAATCGTGGGCAAAGCAAAATTAAGACTAGACTAAAGATCGGTTAAAAAAAGCCTAATCTGAACGAGTGGGCGTGGCAAGAAAAACCTGCCACTATATAAATTTGCTCAAAATAAACTATACATGACGGAAACAGATAATTATCAATCATTTGAAAAAAAAAAAAAAAAAAAGAATCAAGTCATTCCCAATGACTATTAAGAAAAAAGTTATTTCATCACAAGGTTTATAGAAATTACTCTGAGGACCTAGATGCCGTAAAATTATACTCATATTATTAATAAATTACTCTCATAATTCAGTTGGAACTGAAGTTAGAGGGATTAGAACTGTGCGTATGAAGCATGGAACATATTACACCAATTCACATCAGTTTTATGAAACACTAACGGGACCTAGTAACCGTAAAGCTAGCAGACCTTGAAACAGCGGAGTTCTGTCAATTTTAGTATTTCAAAAAGTAAAAAGTGCTAATCTTAATTGTTTGGTTTCGGTAAGGTATCTGAAGTAGGTTTGAAAACACGTATGACCGAGAGTTTCATGTATTGAGTCAAGGAATTTTTTTTTTATAGAAAAAGCCAAAAACAATTTTAGGGTGGCCAAAACGTTCAATTTTTTCATTTCCCTGACTTTTCCATGACTATCAGACAAATTTCCCTATAATAAGAAACCTCTTAATTTTTATTCGAAAGTAAATATAAGACTGCAAAAAATTGACAAACATGTTGACTATACTACATAGACAACAACAATATGATTCAGAACTTTGTTTTGAACTGTTGTTTGTTCTTATTGATGTTATTAGTTAGTTTTGTTGGTCATTTTTGCTAAATTTGAAATGTTTTTTTAGAGTTGTTTATTACTGTTTTAGTAGTTGCTAATTTTGTAGATTGTTTTGTTTTCAAGTTTGTTGGTTGTTGGTATTTATTGCTCAGGTGGTTTTTGACTGTCGTTGTTGTTTGTTATGATTAAATATAATTCTCTGTAGTTTTACTGGTGTACAATGTGGCTTTAGAAAATGTTGTTGGTAGTCTTTGTTTTTTGTGATTGTTGATTATGATTGCTGGTTATTGTTGGTTATTAGTTGTTGACATTTGCTGTATTTGAAAATTGTAAGTTATACTCAATTATGGAAATTTTTAGTAATTGTTTTTGACTCTTCGTTTTATATCCACCTTAATATTCAACCTCTAGAATTTCCTATGACAAACACTTTAATCTCGAAAAAGATTTAAGACCGAGTTTTCGAAGCCACAAAATCTTGTTTTGAACTTCAATATAGTTACAAAAATAAATAAAGTATTAAAGATTCGCCCTGATACCAAACTTGCCGAACCGAATATGAAAACACAGTCCACCACTTAATCAATACAAGCGAACTTATAGATTGGATCTTTTTACAAGAAGAAAAGTGGGTCTCGATAAACACTCTCGAAAATCAAAACAGATTTTTCAAATGCATAAGCTAGAAAATGAATTTCAATCGGTCTAAATAATGGTATAATAAATAATCCCTGAGGCAAATGTACTAATCGATAATCGATTTCGCTTTAAGGATTGGACCATATTGCCATGACGCAATACACTGCAAAACATTAGAGACCATGTAGTTCTATTTCTTAGACGCTATAATAGTTGATCGATAGAGGGTTCTGCTCTAATTGGAATTGCTAGGTTGAAGTAATATAAGACAGCACTAGCTAGCCTAGTAGGTAGAAAACTTTTTGATTGGGACAGCATAACATTTTCTTGCCCAGGAATAATTTTATTGAAACAAACAAAGGTCAATTTCCTTATTTAGATAAATGTTTCTTAGTCAACAATATAATTTTGATATTGAATTGTTCTCCAAAGAATAACTCTAGCCTTAGTTCTGATTAGATACTTTATTATTGAATAATGCTGATAGTAGATTTGGAAATGCTGCTAATCGTATAAGATAAGATAGTAGAATGTAGCTCGTATTTGAGAAATCTTAGAAGGTTACTGATTCAAAATTGCGTCACCAATATATTGCCTCATATTAATACATTATGTATTGCAAGTTTATGACAACTGATTTTCTTGGGCCTACACACATACACATATATATAGAATTATATGTATATATAGAAAATCCAACGTGAGAACAGTCCTTGTAAATACACGAGAGCACGATCCTTTTACTGGGATATTTTAAAAGATGATCTACACAATTCATATGTGCAATTAGCATATTACGACAATATTCTTGTAAACGAATGTTTCAGACGATGATCAATTCTTTCAAGTGTTAAATGTTTATACACATATTGAACTGCAATAATACATTTCAGAGATTTTAAAGTCATTCTATGACCACAACGTGGCAGACTATTTGAGGAACATTTCTGGATCAATTTATAAAAAGATCAAGGTCAAGCGGTAGAGGAAAAGGCAACACTTTTACCGGTTGAAAAAGGCGGAAGTAGATTACAGTATGTTTTTCCGATAAACGTTTTTTTTTTTTTTAATTTTAAACAGTTGCTTTAAAGCTAGAATAAATTTTCAAGTTCTTCTAAAGTATTTCAGCTTTATTAGAATTGTTTTACCTTTGTTTGTTTTTTTTTTAGTACGTTGAACAATTTTGTCTAGATTTACAAATTGAAATGACATGAGTTGGGAGTCTACATGTGTACTTGAGAATTATAAAATGAATAAGCATGTTTTCGTCTTTAACGATTATTGAGGCGATGACCTACTCTTGAATATGAGCCATAAAAAACATATATACTTCGAGAATTTTTCTTGAAAAGATTAAGGAATTTTATTATTAAATGGTTTCTCTCTCCATGTTTCAATATCTCGTAATGAAAAAATCTTAAAATTATCTTAACTGAAAAAGTTTCTACTTATTTCTTGTCTTTTTTCTTTGTTTTTAATAAATAAATATGATTTCTTTCGAGAAGAGAATTTAGATTTCTTGGAGTTTTTGTAAATGTTCTTTTCTAATTTAAAGAGACTGTGTAATTGAATATCAAAGAATGAAATTTCATTGGATTGTCAAGAATTTTAAGAGATTTCGTGTCATTTCATGGGATCTTAAATAATTTTAAGGGATTTTATGATATTTTATGAGATATTTAGTAATTTTAAAGACTTTTAAGGAATTCAAGCGATTTTACGAAATTCATCAAATTTTCATGAAATTTTTCGTGAAATTTTGAAATTATTTTTTCTAAAAGCAAAAGGTGTGTAAAAACGAGAAATTAATGAAATATAGATTATTCACATATTAAAATTCAAAGAAGATAATTTGGAGGTATGCTCGTATTTACTTTTAATAATTAATTAGCTTAATCAATTGCGTGTGAATAATTTCTTGAGTTCAAGGACAAAATTCTCTAATACATATAATGTTTCATTTTCGTAATTGTTAATGATTTAGATACTTGAAATTTTATTCTAGATTTAAATATATTAAAAAATTGTTTGATTTCAAAGTTAAACGATTCAAAAATGTAAATTTTAAATTGAATAAAGCCATTTTTTTTGTTAATTTAAAGTTAAAAAATGCATTGTTCGTCAGGTTTCGTAATGAAAAAGTTTTGAATAAAAATATTTGGTTTTGAATTGAAAGAATTAGAAGGTTATTAAATTTGAACTAATAGCATTAAAAATTTCATAATATTGTATTGAAATATATTAAAAATAATTTGATTGCAAATTTTAATTGTTGGAAACGCAAAATTTCTAATTGAAGGATAGCCTCTGAACGATTTTGAATTGAAATGATTAGAAATTGAATAATTCTAGATTTCAAATACTAAAATTTAAAATATTTGAAAATCTATGAATTCCTTAAATTCTAGAAATTTTTAGAATTCTAAAAAGTCTTTTTAAATATTTGGAACTTTTTTAATATTTGAAATTCTTCGGAATTGTTAGAGACTCTAGGAATTCTTGGACTCCTTTACATTAAATGTAATTTTGGGGATTATTCTGATTCTGGGCATTATTAGTGTTTTGAAAATCCTGAGAATTCTTTTGTCTTTTCAAATTCGAATCAAGTTTTTGTATTTTCAATTTATTTTTTTACCCTAGACAGGGTCCGTGGGGTAATTCACGATCCCAATGGAATTCAAATTACATACACTAATTTAACATTAAATAAATAAACTTTAATATATATAATTCTATCCTATTCAACACTCTCAAATTTCAAACAGTATCTGAATACTTTCTTCTTTAAAAACTGTATTTTTCATAATATCTATGAGCAAGAATTGTTAAATCATTATTTAATTAAATAAAATTGAAAGGCTGAAAGTAATAAGTGGATAAAAATTCTTCAAAGTACAAGTAATACAAAATGAATTTCCATTTTGGCTTTAAGAATTCACTTCATCCCATTCTGACTCTTAAGAATTTTTATCTACTTTTTACTTTCAAAAACTGGACAAAAATGATAAAAAATACTGCAACTGTTAAAGAAAAGTACTCAAAAAATATGTAAAAAGTGTGTCACTTCGGTACCCGTCTCAATGTCATCACTAGCTGAAATTTAATTTTTAAAGTATCTTAAAACTCTAAATTTCAAGCATCTTCTTACAGTGAAAATGAAAAGTTTAGAACTATCTTTAAAAAGTCGAAGTGTTACATGATCCTCTGTTGAAAAATGAAACGATTTACAATGTTAACACAACATACGAGGGAGACCTTCATGTGCGGAGAGCGTAGCGGATGATCGATCTAGAATTTGTTCTCGACTACTGTGCCAAGTTGAAATAATCTAACAAATCGCGAGAAACCACATAGTAGGCTAGATCTACTTTGAAAAATTGTCGACTCATCGAGTTTTCAATACCACGTGATGAGTTGTTTTCTTTGTATCGATATCGGTCGGATTTCGAGTGAAGCGGAACGATTGGACAAAAGAGTGAAGAGTGAAGACTGAAGAGTGAAAGAGAGAGGAGTTTGCGGGGTCGTGGGAGGAAGAAAAGGAGGTTGCGGTTTTTACCGGCGCACTTTCTAATAGTATAACAAATAGAGAAGACTTTTGATCAAGACCTTAAGGTATCTTCGCGAGAGGTGAGCCGCACTTATCGCGGAAGTTTAGGAATACATTTGCCGCCATAATAGGCTGCTACTGCTACTGTTGCTGCCTCTTCCGCGTGTCTTTCATGGACGACACGAAAGAGACGACGCGAAACGAATCGACGCTCGCACGCGGAACGCTGCTACGCGACTGTGACGTTTAGCCGGCGCGGAGACATTGTGAACCATTTGTGAAGATTGTGCCCACCAACCTCCTCGCCATAGGCGGCGCTACATTGCGTTGTAAATATTGGAATCCTCTCTTGGATGTAAAAAGATAGAAAAGGATTGTCTTGCAATTTTTGGATAGAGAACTCCCCCTGTTGGAAGTAAAAAGATAGAAAATAAAGAAATTTTTTGTGAGAAAAGAACTGAGACTTTCTATCCCTCCCAGGTGTACAATTTGCAACCATCAAGTGTTATCTTTTTTTATCTTTGTATGTATCCATCGTTTTCACTAGGCTCTATCTTTTCCTGTCTGTTTCTATCCATCCCAAAAAATGTCTATCCATTTTCTCTATCTTTTTCTATCCTTCAGTCTATCTCTTCCAAAAAAAGTTTGAAAATCTTTCTATCTCCCATTTTCAATCTTTTCCTATCCTTAGTTTTAAAATTATTAATTTTCAAAGCTTGAAAATGCATAATTATATTTGAAATACAATAATTTGTACATGAATATTATTCTAATCTTACCAAAATACACATGTAACACTAAGAAAACCACGTCTATGGGGGCGCAAACCTTCGCGCATAATGTTCGCTGTCCAATGTTTAGTCCATTGAACTAACAAAGGATATATAGGAGTTATGTTGTAAAAACCAATATCAATCATCAGAAAAGCTTTATCCATATCTATCCCTTATTTAATAATCTCTATCTTTTTCAATCTCTTTGTCAGTATAATCACTAACCTATATTGAAATGGATAAACTTGATAGAATACTTGGAGAGCGATAGAGAAAGATTCCAATTATTATCATATTATTATTATTATTATTATTATTATTATTATTATTATTATTATTATAAAGGTATAGATTGAAAAGGATTGACTTCCTATTATATTGAAAAAAGAGTAGAAAAGGATTGAGATGGTTAGATTAAGGATAGTCAGGGATAGAAATGTAGTAAATTGAAAAGACTATACACTGAAAAAAAAATTTTTTGGGTCCATTGTTTTCAGTCAAAAGAATTATTTACGTGATTTTATTGTATTTTGTTTAGAGTCAAAAAATTTGTTCATTGAGTCAAAGAAATAATTTCTTTGGGCGCTATTTCTTTGATACAAAGAAATAATTTCCTAATTTCGGAGTCTTAGATTATTAAGACAAAGAATTGATTTCTTTGAGAGGAAGAACCTAATTTTGTTGAGTCTAACTTTTGTACTCAAAGAAATATTTCTTTACTTCGATGTTATCGAAAATTTGAATTAAAAACTATGCTTTGTAAATTTAACAATTGACTAATGCCTGGATCAAGTATTATGGTTTCTTTGATTCAAAGAAATATTTTTAAAATTTAAGGAGATATTATTTAATTGAAAAAAAGTGTTTTTTTTAGTAAATATAATGAAGCGGTTTCAATCAAAGAAACCTTTCTTACAATGAAGGAATATATTTTTCAAATAACTACTTACGTGATTCGATCAAATACATTTATTTTTCATTCAATCTTTTTGTACACTTGCATACAGTACAAAGGATTTTTTAGTTAAAAATATACATTGTACATAATGCAAGGTTCGACAATTTGCTGCCGGAAAATATTCCCTTGTATTCAAAACATATATGAAATGGATAATTCTAAATGCATATATTATTTACTCCGTATATCTC
>UCOK01000292.1:0-12667 GCA_900474325.1 Synergus umbraculus | reverse complement strand
ATCGAAAATTACGAAAAATATTAAGCAGCCTGAAAAACTTTTAGAACCATAAATAAAATGGAATGGAGTCGTATTCTAAAGTATGCGGTCGGATGGAGTGCACTATAAGAATGCGCAACGTTGCATGCGCGATTTTTATTTTTTTTAACATTGTTACCCCCCTTAAAAAAATTTTAAAAAAATATATGTTATAAAGGACATTCTAAAGATTGTTTAGGTAAAATATGAAAGTGGTCACTCGAGAACATAACCTCAAAAAAAATGTTTGAAAAATTCAAAAATTTTTTTTGACCTGTAATTTTTTTCGAAAAATTTTGTAATTTTTTCTTTGAAATAGCCTCATTAGTGACTACAACATATATTTTTTTCATCAAAATCGGTTGAGTCATTTTCAAGAAAAATCACTTTTTTGATTTTTTTCCCCCCTCCATATCTCCCACAAAAATGGGATTTTCAAGTTGAAACTTGGTGGACCTTCAAACCTTATGGATACGAACTTGTGACATTAATTTGAGCTTTATACGTGCGGGGGCAGATTTGCCATGCTTATTCCGCTAGGCCCTTTGTCTCATTTGAAAATAAAGTCGTAGAATTCTTAATGGTCTTATACTTTTTTTTTTTTTTGTTGAAATTATTGAAATCTTGTAATTTCGTTTGGTTTCAGAATTCGAGTGATTTTAATCAATTTCCAAATATATCTTAGAATTTTCAAGATTGTTCAAGACTCAAATGACTTGCTTGGAATTTTAATGGATTTTTAAAGATTTTAAGCGATTTTACGGAATTTCATCAATTTGTTTTTGTTATTTTATGAGTTTCTTCAGGTAACGCTGTCGAGTTTTTTTTTTACTGATTTTTCAAGTTTTGGTAACACTAGAAATCGAAAAACGCAATTTTCGTTTAAAAAATCGGTCAAATTGTTATTGTAAAATAAAAAATAACAACAAATTTAAAGAAAAACTCGACAGCGTTAGCTCATGAATTATACAGAGAAGTAATATACAAATTTTTGAGAGGATCGGTACAGTGAATTTGAAATAACAGCAGCCTCAATCGGCTTCGGAAACGTGATATTTGGGAAAATCAATTTAAAGTAAAAAAGAGTAAGAAAAAAACAGTAAAAAATCAGAACTGTGAAGCACTTTCATTCAGGATAGATGCTTAAAGTTGAGATTTTTGCACACCGCTATTTCTCATGAGCACTATGTTAGTGAAAATGAAACGTAAGATTATTTGATTTTCTGCACAAACTAAACAATACTTGTTGTTGCCCGTAGATATGATGGGGGGACAGTACGTGGCTCGATGACTGTCGTATCCGCGGGGCGGCGACGACCTGTCCTAGGCCCCAACCTTAATTTTACTTACTAACATAAGTAAGTTCTGTCTAACAAACAATCCTATAAGATGCGAGACTAACATTTTCCTCTAGACACTCAGTTTCCTATCTCGAATATATTGCGTGATGAAGCCTTGCTTGCCTGTTCGGTTACATGGAAAAAAATTTGGTAGCGCTGCTGTACTGACACTAGTGACGTACTAGCGCCACCACAATAAAGGGGACTACTGCAGCTCTATTTTAAGTTAACAGCTGTACTTTTATTTATTTATTTTTTTTTTTGTTTTTTTTTTTTGTGGATTAAGTGCTGTCCCTCTGGCGGAAGGAGCACTCTTGTGCTTAAAGTCAACTGAAAGTCTACCAAAAAGGGACAGTTGCTAACCCACAGCAGCGTACTCAAAATGAAACTCGCGCCGTAACTCTCCTCTGTTTATGGCAACATTCTCTACCACTAGGGACAGCAACTGTACCAAATTTGTTTCCATGTTATCATTAGTGCTGAGAACCATGGATTACTTTTACGAGCCCATGGCTTCGGACGACTTCTCTAGGTGCTATGAACGCTAATTCCACAAAAATATAGTACTCAATACATATTTAGATATCCGTTCCTTTTTCATAAGGTTCCGATTCACAACAAAACTTTTAGAATATATTTTGCAACTCCAGCAAGTACTTTAAGAAAGAAAAAACATGAGCAAATAAATCTGTTATAAACTTAAACTCAACGTAAAGTTCGATAAGTCAAACTTATATGAGGACTACAAATAATTAGTTTTGATCAGTCGAACAATTTCTATAATTCGAACTTTTAAGAACTTCAACAATTGTGAGAACTCAAATTTTCAATAAGTCGACAACTTGTCTTATAATATAGAAACAGATTATTCATATTTTTTCTTCTGTGCATCCTAAAATTTTAGTCTTTTATTTTGCATGCGATAGTTGTTTGCGATTATTGTGACAAAAAGAAACATTTGATAAACAAGTAACTACAGATAAAATACTTAGTTATAAAAATCTCATTTTTTGCTTAAAAGAAATAACTTTGAAAATAAGTTAAGTGAATAATTTCGTATATAGGGTAATCGTCCAATAATTTGGAGTGAGCGTAATTAGAAAATCTAAAATAGCTTCAATTCAAGAGAATCGACAATGTAGAGAATATATTTTATGTACATTTGTCGAAAATCAATTGACCAGTTTTATTTTTCACTGGTTAAATTGACAACAGTACATTAAGTAACTGTAATCACAAATAATTATTTATGATTGTGATCGCAGTGAAATATATTGTTTAATTATTAAATGAAGATTGGTATTTGGTAAATTTTACGTTTTTCATCTCTTCGTATGTTTATGAGATAAAAGCAGAGTTTATTTTCATATTCAGAGCAGCATGCAATCATTTTGGGATAATCAAGCTTCACATCCTGAGTTAGTATATAAAGAACAATTATACATATGTTTATTTTAAGATAATTTTTATTAATTTTAATATTTAAAAATTTGACATTTGATAAATACAAAGAATCTTTCTTCTCCTTACATCAACGAAAATTTATGATAATTTGAAAAGTTATGGTTGAAAAATTAATTTTTCAAAATAATAAATAACCATAACTTTCTTACTTTTCAATTAAATGCCTCTATTATATAGGTCAATCGATTCGTTTCGATGAAAAGAGCATTTATTTTCATTAAATTAGCTTTAAATTTTAATTACAACAATTTTAAAAGTACATAAAACTTGTAAAATTAAAATTTTGTTAAGTCTTTGTGATAGAATCAATATTTTATAGGATGTAATAAATATGCTAATTTTCATCAATTTCTATATATGATCGACCAAATTTCCTAATTAGAGAACATTTGAAGCTGTGAAGCCTGGAATAATAACGAAGTATATTCCAACACTTTTCTTTAATTTATAATCAGGAATACTTGACTTAATTTCAAAGAAGAAATTTCAATAATTTATGGCTGACTACCATCGACTTATTGAATCGGAATAACGAAATATATTTACTTGTTAGAAATAAGTTACTTGTTACAATTCCCACAATTCCTCGATGTGTAAAATTTTCTGTTAATGAGTATGCAGAAGTTGAAAAAAATAGTAGAAGGAATCGTAGTTGAATCCAGCCTATGAAATCTCCGTAGAATGTGAATTTATTCCTCTATAAAATACGTAATAAAATTTGACGATTTTGTAGTACGTCAATTATATATTTTCTCCTGCTGAAAAGATGTAAATGGGCAATGTGATAAAATGTATTTAAAAAGTATAAAACTTTAATATTAGAATGTTTTCTCATGTTGTACACATTTCTCAACTATAATCCGTAAAGACTATATTAAATTAAATTAGTTTAATTTACTTAGGACGAGTTCTTCTTTCCATCATCAATAGTTTCGATTAAATAAACAAAAATAAAAGTCGATTATTTTCAATACATTCAAAATTTCAATAAGTCAAACTTTCCATAAAGCATATAAAGCATCTCTTCTTTCTAGAATAATTCTAATTGTCGATGAGTCGAATTTATGAGAACAATTAACTTAAATTTAAAAAAAAATCGTTTCAAATTGAATTCAATATAGTAGTCGTTGAATTAATGTAATTTAATTTTTTTCCCCTATTTTGAGAGAATTTTGTAGTGTGAAGTCTGTGTATCAAAATTGAATATAATCGATATATAAAAAATGAATTATGATAATTGAATATTAATATTGCGATATTGGACTGAAAATATCCGTGTTTGAATGGTTTCAGTTTAGAATTTGTTTCTTAGTAACTGTTTTTAATAAAAATTTTGAAAGTAAAAAAGTCTTTACGGATTTCGGCATAGTGAATATACCAAAATTGAAATTGATGTTATTAAATGATGTTTTAGGAAAATGCTAAAATAATGCTTGTAATGTCATAGGACTGGTATCGGTGTCTGGACAGGGAAGCAGCAATAGCAACAATTTAATGCAAGTACTGCCGAATGTTCCTGGCGGTTACCAGCCGATGGAGTGCGAGTCATCGCCTCGACACTCGGGCAGCAGGCGTACCATCACCACCAGTAATTATCCGTCGACGTCAGCCGCTGGAATGCCTTCGTCCGCTCCGACATCCATGCAATCAATGGACAACTCCTTGATACAAAGCTCTCTCGGCTCTTACAATAGCCTAATTATACCCGGCATTCCTCACCACCTGCCCGCCATGATGACTTCCCCGATGATCCAGCAGCAGAATTTCTACAATTACGGCTATCCGAATGCGGATACTCACGCGATGGTCAGACAGCCGTCAGCAGTCTCTACCGGGAAGCAAAGGGATTCCGAGAGAGAGGATAGTCCGATGGTGGGTGTCTGTGTTCAACAGAGTCCCGTCGCCATCCACTGAGTAGCTGCTGCCGTCGATGACGAATGACTACTTCGATTATTGTCAAAAAGTCGAACAGAAACGCCAAAGATGAGGTCCATCGGGATACCGAAAGCCTGGAGTTTCCAGATGACAAACAGAGTAAGATAAAAATGAAGAAATGACGAAGCGGATGAAGACGAGGCGGAAAGTACCCTCGACGAAGCAGACGACAGTGCGAAGCACGAATATAGATGAAACTTTGCGCCGGAGTACTTTTTTTTATACTTGAGTAAACGCGGAAATGCTTATCAAAGTTTCGAGTGGGATGGCGTCTGACACGGCCTAGTGAGGATGAACCGAGCTGGCCTGGAACAGTCTTGCCCGATTTAAACGACGTTCAGTTTGATCGGTTCACGCTAAATAGAGACTCGATCCGAACTGAGTGGCCTAGAGAGCAAAAAAGTGAT
The DNA here is from genome assembly GCA_900474325.1 of Synergus umbraculus. Classification (NCBI taxonomy): domain Eukaryota; kingdom Metazoa; phylum Arthropoda; class Insecta; order Hymenoptera; family Cynipidae; genus Synergus; species Synergus umbraculus. The sequence goes on along the minus strand of UCOK01000292.1, from coordinate 7,503 downwards.
AAAAATATTATTACTAATCGTAATACCGATAACGATGTAATCATGTTCTCCGATAGAGTTTTATACGAAATGTGACAAATGATAGCGAGTATATGATGAGATCGATCGAATGATAGCTATTTGTACAATATAATTAGGTGAATGATAAGAATGCAGATTTAGGTTCTAGCTTTTAAATAATTACAAAAAAAACAGAGTGGAGAATCTATCTTGAATTTTGTTTATTGCGAAACGGCGATGCCGCGTGCAAGCTTGGTTTGTTGTTACAAAGGACTTTAAACAAACGATGTTTGCGCGACTGGATACATATTTACACATAAACATAAATCATCGATTAAACAAGTTGAAATATATGTTTAAGACCGATCAAGAATGATGTAGTCATTAACAACAAGAGGGGGTAGATACTTTATGAATATCTACCCATGTTTCCTACGAAACGTTATTGATTTTTGCCGTTTATTCTGTTTGCTCACTTCCACTATATTTCCCTACTTCTTGGGCGAATTCAATTTTCCTTCATCCCATCGATTCAAATAGAATATAATTTTCTTTCCTTTTCTTTCCTATCCGCGAAAATCCGTTACTTGTATTATTATTTCACTTTCAGAACTGGGCAAAAACTCGACAATCAGACCTTACTTACGAAAAGTTGCCATTTTTATATTTAATTATTTTTCTGCTTTTTAACATTAGGAACGAATTTTATTTTCAAATCTGCAATTTGTACAGGTTTCGAAAGAAAATTAGCCCTCATTCTACTTTTTAACTGATCAGTTCATCAAAATTGACGGAAAAGAAAGCAGTTACTCTTCGGTGCTAACAATAGGATATGCCACTTTGTCAGAAAGTATTTTCAACATAAAAGAAATCAAAGTTTTACTATGAGTTTTCTCAGTGTACAGCTCATAACTAAATACTGTTTTAAATGATTTGTAAAATCTTAGAAATAATTATGTATATAAAACGAACATCCGTATAATGAAATCAAAATTGAATATCGATGCATTGAAATTTATAGTTTAAACATACCTCAAAGATAAAATTTTTTCTGTCAAGTAAGTTAATAGAAGCTATCAAAATTCGGCTCAAAATGATCAGAGGATAAAGTCACATTATCAATTTTTCATGAAATATTTAGAAAAAATAAAATCTTAATGTTTTACAAAAAAAAAAACATTAGTAACTTTTGAATTAATGTGCACTTTTTAAATTTCTTGGGCTCATTTCAATGATCAATTTCTGTAGAATCTGATAAACTTATTAGAATAATTATACAATTATAAACGTGTATTGTGCAAGAACTTAAAGCTGGCGCGAAAAGTAATTTTGAATATTATGTGCAACATTCGCATGTTAAGTTTGTAATTTCTCGAGAATGGCGCAATAATATTAGAATACTATTTTGTTATATTAATGGCATATCTTTCTTTAACACTCTTACGTCTGGGTAAGATGAGTATAGTTAAAACAATACAACTACTAATGATGTACATGTGTACTAATGATTGTACACTTATTTCAAAAAGTCTGTTAAATTCTATAAAAATTAACCTTTAAAAAATGAGTCCATTTTTAGGTGAATTTTGATAGCTTTTAAACTGCTTTTAAACAGAGTTTAAAAAAAATTTTCAAATCAATTTTTTTAAGCTACATATTTTGATAGAAAATTTAATTGTCCATCATTTTTGCTCATAAAAAAAGTTTTAACGTTTTTCGCTTTCAAAATAAAAATAAAAAACGCATAATAGTCGTTGGTAATTCTTGCCATATCTTCCTGATTTTTTGCGACATCTGTTTCAGATCTCGCAAAAAGTTTACTGTTTTGCTGAAAACAATTTGCTAGAAAATTGGTAAAAAGCATGCCGAAAAAATGCCAGACCATTTTGGATAATGATAAGGAATGGGCCATGTACTCTAGGTTGGCGCGCCGTAGTCCTTCGAATCTACTTTCATTAAAAAAAAAAGTTCAAAAATCTCTACTAGTATTCGAAAAGTCGAGGAATGTTTCTTATTGAACAGACTCTATATTAATGTGTTTCTAATATTTTCTTATCAAAATTACAGGAAATATGCCTTACGGTATGCTACAAATGAATACATAATGAATTAATAATTTTTCTTGTTTAAGAAAATAAATTTTATTTTTATTTTCAACATTGCATAATCCACACATTCATATTTCTAAACGCCTCGAGAGTTGAGCGAATTTTGAGCAATAGAAAACTTACAACGGGAAAGTTGTTCATAAAGATATAATCAAGTTTTCTGGAAAGTTTTATTTTAATCGAATTAATCCTTTAAAAGTTGCGCACATTTTACTTCGTCCACGCAATCGGTTTCTTCGCGCGAATTGACGCATGGGTTTTAGATTCGACTGCGTGAACGACGTAAAATATTCACAACTTTTGAACGAATAATTCGATTAAAATAAAACTTATTTATACCTTTATGAACAACTTTCCCGCTGTAAGTTTACTATTGTTCATATTTCGCTCGACTCCCGAGGCACTTGAATATATGAATGCGTGGTTCATGCAATGTTACAAATAAAAAGTAAAATTATTTTTTTAAATAATAAAAATTGTCAATTCATTACGTTTTCATTTTTAGAATATTCTAAGGCATATTTCTTGCAATTTTTATAAGAAAATATTATAAATTCATTAACATATAGCATTTTTTGTCTTTGTTTCGAAATTATGAGGAAAAAAAGATGATCAATTAAATTTTCTATCAAAATATTGGTAGAATATTGATAAAATATTGATTTCAAAACTTTTTTTAAACACTGCTCAGGTTCCAAAGCTGCTTGTCGAAATAAATTTACTGGACGTTATTGCATCGAGGTCCTCAATTTAAGAAAGCATACGATTATCAAAAAACGTGTTTCGCTATTGAATGTCGATTGTAATGTCGGTATGCCGAAATTAAGTACCGAGCTTGAAAATCCTTTTGTTGAAATCGAAATTAAATATAAAAATTTAGTTTCGATATATCTGTTAATTGAATATCGATGTAGGAAAAAGCGGTTGTTTAATACAAGTTTTTAAATTATTAATTTCAATACTATCTGAGGAAAGCAATTTTATGTATTTTTTTCATTGAAAACTGTTATTTTTTGAGAAAAATAAGATTTTCTTCTACAAAATAATAATTAGGGGAGAGGAAAAAACATATTTTCGCGAAAAATAATTATGTTTTTAGATGAAGAAAATACATATACAAGATAAAATATATACTTTTTCAAATTTTATAACTTTTCAATCGCTTTCTTGTTTTGTATTTTAAGTTCGATAATATAGATTTTCAGTGTTATTTTTAATTTTCATTACCGAAGAGAATTTATTTAAACTTAATATTGTTCTTATTTTGAAGTTTCAGAAAAGTAATGAAAATTCCATGGAAAACAACATTTTAAATTTAAATTTCAACGATAACTTCAAAGAAACTCAGAATTCGTTACGGAAATTCTCCTTTCTAGTCACCAATCATCACCTTTATTATTGTTTTAAATGATTAAGGTAGAAAAGATGTAAAGAAAACTTTTATTTTTGTTAAATTTCTATAACAATTGTGTTTTACTAAAATCGAATAAGTTGGAATTAATGTGTTAACTATTGCAATACGCAAGTAATTAAAAGCATCTACATTTATATGAAGCTAAGTATCCCAAATAATCGAAAAAGCGAATTATATGTGGGCGCCTATGAATCAATTAATCTTGTTCCAATTTAAAATTGTTGTACTTTTCGAGAATTCAGAATGTGAGAAAAATTGAAATTTAAAAAATGAAAAAAAATGTGAAGGTTTTGCCTAAGAAATTCCTATTTTTCTGTCTTTTTTTCTCTCTTATATTTGCTTTAAATTCTGTGATTTTCCCGGCCTTCAGCAACAGAAAGCTTGTCTCCTAGCTTTTAACGACTTTTTTCGCTAATCAATGAAAAAATGACTGAAAATGTAATTAGTCAATTTTGTTAAGTGTTTGTGCTGTAAAAAAAAGGTTAAAATGGACACTAGCAGAGTCTCTGTATAAAAAATGAAAATTCTCAACTGATTACAAGTAAGACTTTCGGATTTAGGGCATAATTAAAGTTTTGTGCTGTAATTTTCTAACAGAAAAAATAATAATCAAGGTTGAAGATGGATATTTGTGAAGAGCAGATATTTCTAAACGCGATGCTCAGAGTTTTCTGTGATAAATTCTGACATACTGAATAATTTTTAAAACGGCAAAAATCAGTACGCTCTATAACAAAAACGACAAAAATAGACAATTTCGTATCATCTTTTTCCTCTAATTTCTCCAAATCTGTACCCGAATAGTCAAGAGGGAAAAGCTATATTCAACGACTTGTGGGAAACTAACAACTAACTGGTATGAAAATAATTTCGGCAAATAATAAGGATTATTTTTGTGAGCGATAACGTAAAATTGTATGTGATACAAAAATGATACGTTTGTTTGGCAAATGTCAAAACGTGAAAATTCAACGTTTTGAAGGGAAACCCCGCTGAAAAAAAATCTTGTCCGCTTAAGCGCAATGAACCAAGCGAATACGTTTCAAGTTATGTACATAAACTTTTATAGTACATTTTTCGCGTGAAAATGGAATCACACCGGCGTAGCGGGTCTTGCCTTTAAATTCTTCCTTCAACTTTGCAAGTGTCTCAGTTGAATCTCGAAATTGTTGATTTTCACGTATAAACTATATTATCGTTTAATTATAACGAAGTAATTGGTTAACTATATATTTTAGTGATCGTAGCAGTGGCTAAAAAATATTAGTGATACAATATCGATTTTCAAACTATGATAGTATCAATATTTCATAATTAATTGTCAAAATATCGAAATAAAGTATCAGCATATGGAAATTCCAGAAGGGCATAACCCACAATTGATCTCACAGTGGCTATCGCGCTTTTTAGAACAATATGATTCTTACAAAAAAATAAAAAAAGGAGCCTTTTTTTGTCCTCTTAACAGAAACTAATAGTCTCCAAAAGAATTTTTCAATGTTTTGTTTATACTAAAATATGTTCAGTACAAAAATATGCCCGGAGTTGACTTTTATTTTTTTCTTAAATTTAAAATTAGATTTTACAAAAAGTTTTTTATCTCACCTGCAAAATTTGAGTATCGTCATCGAAATTAAGAATCAATTTATTGAAATCGAATACCGATATATCGTAACCAATTATCATTATGTGAAAACGATATATCGAATTTGAGTATTGAAATCGAAATTTAGTGTCGATACACCAATAATATTGATCGAAATCTAGTATCGATATGTCAAAATTTATAGATGGTTCAAAGCCGATATTATATCGAAATTTTGTACTAAAATGAAATATCGATATATCAAAATTGAGTATCGAAAGCAAGTATCGATTTATGGAAGTTGATTATTGAAATCGAATATTGTTAGATTGAAATCAAATGTGGATATGTCAAAAATCAATATTGTATCAGTAAGTCGAATCCAGCCCTCTGCATTGAAGGTGTAGGTGTATGTAGTAATAGTTTCGCGTAGCATCCGGCCAGAAAGGGATAATTGAACTAATCCAACAGGCGGCGCTCTGATCAGTCCGGCAGACCGTTAACCTCTTTTTTTAAAATAGACTTTAACATATTTATCATGCAATACAATACAATTTGAAGGATTCAAACGTCAGCCGCACTGGTCAGAACGTCATCTGTTGGATTAGTTCAATTTCTCTTCTCGGGCCGGATGCTAAGCGAAATAGGAAAGTGAGGGCGATGCATGGAGCTGGTGGAATCATAAAAATTGGCGCCAAAAACAAGTGAGGGAAATTCTTTTTCAACGAGATCTTTGGAATGTTTTTTTATAACGGAAAATATAATTTATAATTATATAAATAAAAAAAATTGAAATAGTCTAAGAAGAATGCTCTCGTACGTTACTCAAATCAAGAACCACGAATTCAATTTCAAACACGGATTAGCGCTTTTCCTACCCGAGAGTCGATATATCATCTTTTTCGTTATCCCACTTCTGATGTAAATGTCGTTTGTGATCGTCACTATTCCAATATAATACGCCATTGAACATTTGCCGCGAAACACAGAGTATTTAAGCCAATTAGCAGACAACAGAAGTGTACACATTTACATAGTTTAAGTGCTAAACAGGACACGTTCCGAACCGTTGGTCCTCTTTCATCACAATATCAGTCTTGCATATTCTTTTTCTATATTTTTAAACAATTTTCATTCAAATTTTCAAAATAGAATTAATGTACCTTCTGAGGAAATATGATTACGTAGTTAGATCAAATTATCTGATGAAAATTAACGTGTTCATTTTTATTGCATAATAAAATTTATGTGACGAAAATAGCTTGCATTAAAAATTAAGTATCATTTACACCAAACTGTACAGCTGACATCTCTGAGCGTGTTGCTCACTTTTACTGCTCTCTAGTTTATAATTGTCAATTACAGTACTTTTAGTTTTAAACAAATAATCATCTTGTATCGACATGAGTTGTAAATAAGTGCAGCGAAATCAACTACAGACTATTTCACCTTACTAAGGTTTCAAATTAAAGATATATGCGTGAGTAAGGAAACTAATTGAAATGTTGACTGATTATATATAATTTCAATTTTTCAATTCAATATTTCAAATTTCAGTTATTATTATTATCATTATTTCTAATGTAAGTTTATGTCATATGTTGCAGCTACATAAAAATATCTGACATATAATGTAAATTTAGAAATATTGATACGTGAAATGTTAATGTTAAATATTAAAAAATGAAAGATTTTTTTTCCATGAATTTTTCTTAACATGAAAAAAAAATATTTTTCATTTTTACCTGAAAACTCGCGATATATTGACAAGTTTTTTAAATCTTCACCGGATATACATCAATTTTTAATTTATCAGCAACTCTTAAAATGATACAATGCATGATAATAAATTTCCCAATTTAGTTGATGTATTTTTAATTTGACTATCTCAGATTTATCTGTGGAAATATTTGATACGAGACTCTTGTATTTTGAAATAAAGCAAAGAAAAGTTCCTAAAAATTTTAAATCGATAGATATTTATAAATTAGAACACGTATGCATGCATTGCCAAAAAAAAAAGAGATGAGAAGATAAGGAACGTGTCACGTTTAGAGTAAAATAAGTTTCCTAACGTCGTGTGTAAAAACATTGTGTTCAGAAAAATATACTACAATACGACTGATACGCCTTCATGATAGCAATTAAGCGATTATCGAGAAACGAGAAAAAAAAAAAAAAAAAATGATGCCTCGACAATGGATTAAGTGCGACTCATGGAAGTAAAAATATAAGGAATGAATGAGGAAGAACGATGACTTAAAAAAAAACTGAAAAATCGACTTATTAAGAACGTAATAAACAAAGAACTCCATAAAAAATGAAAAAAATTGTATCTGACCTGTATACATTGTCATATTATTATTATTATTATTATATACATATATATATTATAT
>UCOK01000290.1:0-10186 GCA_900474325.1 Synergus umbraculus | reverse complement strand
GTGTTGGAATACAACGATAATATACACTCACACAAACGTGCACTCAAGGACACACCATTAGGGGCACAAACGTGCACTCAAGGACGCACCATTAGGGGTCTTCATATTTTGACCTGAACTTCCTTGAGTCCTTACTCTTTACCCGGAAGAGACTTCAGTCTGGTGTCAACCGTCGTTACGACATCATAGCAACGAGCAACAACTTATTATTGTAAAGCCTTAAAGATTACTTGTAACCAATCTTTTGTTCAAACACTAGAATACGTGTAATAATTCCAATAACAAATATAAGTGTGAATTTAATAAATAACCATTTTAAATAAAAGCATTCGCATTTATTTCAACAGGTTATGGGCCCAGGCCCTAGTGTGTGAACATTCAGGACAGTGAAGAAACTTTCAGGACAGTGTACAAACTTTCAGGACAGTGTGTGAAACAGTGTTTAGTAAAAAAGAATAGCATTTTTGGTCAAAGGCTTTTCGCTCGCTCTCTGAATCTTCCTCAACCAACAGAATTGTTTCCTGGTAGTCGATTAATACCCCACTTCTGTGTAGCAGACGAAGCATTTCCTCTGGATATAAATATAATGCGTCCATTTCCTGGAAGATCTACGGGACGTCTTCCAAATGATCAGAAGATATTTAATTACAGGTTGAGTAGAGCGCGACGTATTATTGAAAATACATTCGGACTTATGTCAGCTAAGTGGAGAATTTTCCGTGTACCAATAAATGCTCATTGTGATACTATAAAACTCATAATAATGGGATCAGTCTGCTTACACAATTTCATAATTGAAGAAGAGCTACAAATTCCTGAAGATATGCAGCAGTACCGACTGCCAAAATCTGTTGACAGAATTGCCAATGAATTTGAAGTTGAAGATGATAGGATGGACGCTTTTCAACCTTTGCCTCATATTCGGGAAGAAAATCTGTCTGCAGTTAGAGTTAGAGACATTTTAAAAGATTATTTTCGTAATGAAGGTCGAGTCCCTTGGCAACAAGAAAGAGTTGACGAAGGTACATTTTAAACTAGCTGTGGATTCAATCTCAGGGCTTTGGATAATCGAAAATTGCTGCCGCACCCTTCGCTATAACGAGTGGACCATTTGGAACTGATAGTTCTAATACTTTCGAAAAAATCACTGCCTCAACGACTCATTTTACTTCCGGATTTGGAGTTCCGATTACACGACAACAACCTTTTAGGGCTGAAATTAATTTCTGAAGTATCAACACTTCATCTTTTGCAACTTCGACAACGACTGTTAAGACAATTGCGACGAATCTGTTTATGGCTACACCTTAGTCGATTAGTTCACCAGTTGGAACTACAGGACAGAACCAAAATACATTCACTGGTTTAAATTCTGATCTTTTTGGAAAGGCTGTTTTTGGCGGATTTCTGCGATTGCAGTTGTTGAAGATTCTACTTTCACATTGTTTGTTAGAAGCAATCACGATTTAATCATTTCCTTTTAGAATCAAAGTTACGATAGTAGATATAAAAATTGAACAAGAGGTCTTATATAGATTTTTTCACTTTAAGTGGCTATCATTCCAAACTGGACTACTGTGAAGATGAGGTGGAACTTAACGATAGGTAAATATCGCTTCACTCCTTCAGTTCAGATCAACGGTGTGCTTATTAAATAGTTAGTGATTAAATAGTGAGCTGCATTTATCAAAATATTAATTTTTAAACAAATTCCAGGTTTTCTCTATTTTGCGTTAATTTTTGCCAGTGCTTGTGTAGATCCTGAGTTGGCAAGGTCAAAGTTGAGATCAGAAACACAAGCGTAGTTCTGGAATTGGCAATCAATGGTAAATATATTCAAATTAAAAAATGAATGCTAGTCATTTAAAAATTATAATTTATTCATTATCCATTTCTAATTAATATTGGATATTCTAGATGGATCAAAATTGCAAAGCCGTCTCTACATCAACGATCCTGACAAGGTTCACTCCCAATAGCAAATTGAAGCTTGTGGTCAAAACAAAATATGCATAAAAAATGGAGACGAGATCCACTCAACGATAGATACAACCAATGGGATTATAAAAATCTCTCGTTCAGTAAATAATCCTAAGGCAGAATTAATTGACTGCATAGAACTCAAAAAAGGAGTGGAATGGTTCGGGGGACCGCAAATGCGATACCAACATTGGCCAATTCAGCACATGTACTACGAAGAAGAACCTTATCTGCCTACACATTTAACTAACATGGCAATAGCAGAACAATACTGGCTTTCGAGCGAAGGAGCTTATATTTTCGTTAATGAAACTGATCCCCTATTTCTGGACCAAAACAACTTCAAGGATAAACACCTGTGTCTGATAGCCAAAAATAAAAATCCATACATGACTCGTCAAAAGGTAACACTCAGTTATGACATTGGAACGACGATTGCTAATTCTAGAAAAGCTCATGAGCTCGTGATAAAAAATCACTTTAAGAAACCAACAGGAATTCCAGACGAAAGAATGATCAGACATCTTATTTGGTCGACCTGGGCTAGATACAAAGTCCACGTCAATGATAAGGTCGTCAGAGAATTTGCTCAAGAAATTTTATCGAATGGATTCAATAATAGCCAGCTGGATTAAATTGACGATAATTGGGAAACTTGTTGTTACGGTTCTGCACTTTTTGATAAAGCCAAATTCCCCGATGTTCAGAAGCTCACTAGCGATTTGAGGAAGCTTGGATTTAGAACGACTCTTTGGATTCATCCCTTCGTTAACGAAGACTGCACTGATGCCTACAAAGAGGCTTTGGAAAAAGGATATTTCGTAAAGAATTCTGAAAAGAGTGTTACCATGTCTTGGTGGCAAGGCAAGTTATTTAATAAATAAAATTAATCAAGTTCTGAATTCATGGAGAGACATTAATTAATTGTAATTTCAAGTTTAGGTCAGAAAGCAGCAACTATAGATTTTACAAACCCAGCAACAGTGAAATGGTGGATCACGAGATTGGAAAACTTACAGAAGCTGGGCATTGACAGTTTTAAATTCGACGCTGGAGAAATTTCATGGCTTCCTCAACCTTTGGTATTAACTGGAAATGACGACCTCAAGCCTGACATTTTTACAACCAAATACGTGACAGCCTTTTAACAAAAAATCCGTACAAAAAATCCTGTAACTTTGAATTCATTTTAATAATTAAAAAAAGAAAAACAATTAAAAAAGGCAATAAAAACATACAGAGTGCATACTTCACTTATTAACAACCTGCAAATGATAAGATTGTAATTATTTGAATGTAATAAAGAATGAAAATTAAGTTTTACAATTTCATACAAAAATTTTTTATTCTTTGAACAAGAAACTTTTATAAAGTTTTACAAAGTAAAGTAATGTCTAATGGTCTCAACGATCAACGTTCTTATCTAAGATTGAGATCATTTAGCAACATTTTTAACATAAATAACATTTTTTAATTATATTCTTTTAACACAACTTAATTTCTAATGGTCTCGACGATCAACATCCTTATCTGAGATTGAGATCACTTAAACATAAATAAAATTTTTCAATTATATTTTTTTAACACAACTTAATTTCTAGTGGTCTCGACGATCAATTTTTTATTTTTTGAACAAGAAACTTTTACATTTTTAACGCAACTTAATGTTCAATGGTCTCAGATATCAACATTGTAATTTGTGCTTGTAGTGCCAACCTTTGTTTCATATCAGAAATCTCTTCCATTTCTTTTCCAAGCCACAGTCCCCATTGCTGCATTGGACTTAAATTTGAGACGGGGGCAGATTGCTGGCGGTTTTCAATACTTTTTAAAACCACCTTTTCAAGTTCGTCAAGCGACTTTCTTTTTTCTGAAAAAATAATGATCAGAGAATATTATGACAAAAAGTTCTTTTACTGGTCCATGTAAAGATATTGAAGCAAGGTTTATTCTTCACCAATTCCAAGAGCATTATAGCATTTTTGTCGGAATTCAAAAATGCCACTCCACTTTCATAAATTTCTACAGAAAGGTCCTTCGAACCTTCAAGTCCGTCAGGTAGTTCACAACTCAACTTCTTGGGCTTTTCGTTGCTAGTCATGTTATGTTTATTATTTAAGATCACCTGAAGAAAAAAATGAAACCAAAATATTACAAGAAAAATCGTGCAATATGATAGTATAAAAAGTAAAAGATTTATAATGAACTTACGTCGTGGAATTCATCCAAGTATTCCACTTCTTCTTCGTCTCCATCTTCAAAATCTTGAAAATCACAACTCTTTTTCAAAACGTTACCCACTATGTTCAACTGGTCAGGTGAAACGTCTTTGAAGCATTCGTGCTTGTAAGCAATTCTGTAGTTCAATTCTGCCTTACAGAATTCGCATAAAAGCTTTTTTAAAATCTAAAATTAAAAACAATAAACAAATATAAAATTGTTTTGTATTGTACAGTCACCGGCGTACATATATGTCTTAACATTTGTCATTAGATTTTTGTATGCATTTCAATGTGAAATACTAGTGATAAATGTTAAATAATATACGCCGGTGACTGTACATAAGTCTAATGAATAAGAACATTATTTAAAAAACTTACGCCACAATATGAATAATCCATTTTGACCTAAAAAAACAAACAAAAAAGTATTTTCAACAAATATTTTAGAGGTTATGTTGCTTCGACTTGTTTACATTTTTAAAATTACTGACAAAAAAATACATTTTTATTACAAATACTGAAATTCAGAATAATAATAAAATACTTAAGAGGAAATAATATCTACTTACAGACTTTCTTTCCCTTAATTTCTCATAAAAACAATAAAAACCCTCGGCAACACACAAAGCGACTGAAAAAGCGACTGACAACTCGTGCAAAACACTCATCTGTACATGATATAGAGTCTGAAATCTGAAATACTCATTTCAGGGTTGATCATTTTATCTATTTTAAGATTATATAATTATAAGAATTGAATTCATTATCATAATTTTAAATTAAAACTATAAAAAACTTGGTTTATTTTATTTTATAATTTGAAAATATTTAAAATTGCCGCGCATTTTCCGGAGTCAAATTCCTCGGAAAATTGGTCGTGTGAACGGCCTGGGACAATTTTCTCTCCGACCTGGTAGGGCGGACAGAGGTATAAACGCAGCTTTAACAGTACCGTAGGCACAAAGTGGGAAGTATCCTCACTGTGCACGAAGCATGCAAAGCCTTGTGGAACCCGCATTGGGAACACTGGTACATACATCCCTGACTTTTTTACGTTTCCAATTCACCCGAGATAGCGTACGACCAACGGAGACGGCCGCTACCATGAGAGAGCAGTGTATTTAAGTTCTGTGACGAGTTCAGAACTATTAATTACAGTTACGCTTATTATTATTAAAAAAATATTTTCTGTCAATATATGGAAACAGCTTTAAGTTTTTTTATTATTTTATACTTTTTCCTTTTCCGATGGATTCGGAATGCGTTCCCTTTTTGCGCAAAACCATGAGAGTGGCAGAGATAGTGGTATTAGTGCATCTCTCTCACCTCAGGTATGTTTAATGGTTTAATATTTACCCATTTAGTGCATTTTTAAAGCGTGTTGCGTGTAACGCTGCTCTAGTGAGAAAATTTACCACAATGGAACTATAATCACTAAGCGAACCAAGTTTTTTCTTATGGTGGCGGCCCATGGATCCGTAATGCGTTGCGTCGTAATGGGAATGAAAAAGACAAAATATACTTCCTCCTCTTTCACTCTCATTACGACGCAACGCATTGAGAGTCCATGGGACGTCATCCTACGTTTACGCCATATTGAATACGTATCTTAAAGGTTTTCTACAGATTTTTATGTTATGTTAACTCCTTTAGGTAACATACCTCCCCTGCCCGACCGGTGCAGGCAGAAAGTGTATTAAAGTAAAAGAGATAGAGAGTTCTTTTTGTCCAATTTTTGATTCTCTATCTCTTTCACTCTCATGTACTTTCTGCCTGCACCGGTCGGCCGCACAGAAGTATAAATACACCATCAATGAGGCACCCGTCTCATGTATACGGAATGCGTTGTGTTTTTGCGCAAAACCATGAGAGCGAGAGAGACTTAATAATACTACTATCTCGTTCACTCTTAGGGTTTTGTGCAAAAATGCAACGCATTCCGCATCCATGGGACGCAACCCTTAATTTAAATTGGCTTCTTGATGACAGGAAACAGGATTTGAACTTAATAACGCTTGTCTTGAAAAAGAGAGTATTTTCATCAAGCTTTTGAAATTATAGAATTCTCCAGTGAAGGTCTGTCTACAATGGAATGAACTTCGGTGAAGTTCCACGGCTGCATCAGTCGTGGATTCTACGGCCGCTGCGCGCGCATCGTATTGACAACTGTCATACATTTATCGATGTTCACGTTCCGCCGTTCCGGTAATTGATACCGGTAATTAGATTACCGGAATAATTAATTAGATTACCGGTATCAATTAATAGATTAATTATAAGTAATCAAATTACCAATATCAATTACCGGAACGACGGAACGTGAACATTGAAAAATACATGACAGTTGGCAATACGATGCGCGCGCAGCGGCCGTAGAATCTACGACTAATGCAGTCGTGGAACTTCACCAAAATTCATTCCATTGTGGACAGACCTTAATAGGTGGTAATACGCTGCGCGCGCAGCAGCCGTAAGATATGCATCTCAAACAGCCTTAGACCTTAGTGATACGTCGACTGCAATAAGTCTATTGTGGACTGACCATTATTTGTCAATGTCAAGTTTTATATTGCAAATGATTTCAAGACGCCAATATTTAATGAATTAATCGCAAAGATATGATTTTTTTCAGTGTCATGTGTCTCAAAGGAACTGTGGGGTGGCAGAGAATTTAATCTTTTCTTCTGTTTTCGGTAAACAGGGGAGGAAATATTTTTAATACCGAAAATTGTCAGAAACGTTTGGAGCAAGATATTTTGAAATTACAGAAATACATTTCTTAATTCTACGTGCATATTAGGTAAATTTAAATTCCTATATAATTAGTAACTATTGCAGCCATTTTATTACTTTAAATTTCGCGCGGTTGCTTGAAGCGACACCTGTAGATATGGAAGTAAAGTTAAGCAGAGCATACAGTGCTTCAGCTCGGTATCCCAACGTAGAAACTACCTTGACTCCGAGCTGAATCAACTTGAATATGGCTACGTGAATATGTCACGCTGAAACCGCTTAAAATTTTTCCCAGTGTAAGCTCTTTTTTTATATAAAATTCAGTCCTCTTTACCACTGCTCCCAACGCCGGCCCCGAACTCTATTGCGCATGCATCACACGCGGCATCTGATTGATCGCTATCCGCGCGCAGTTTAAAATTGTTTAGCATTTTAAAATGCGCGCGATTAGCGACCACTCTAGGTGCCGAGCGCGACGCATGCGCAGTAGAGTTCGGGGCCGGCGTTGGGAGCACTGCTCTTTACACCCAGAGCTTTCACTATATTATATTGGTTGTGACTAATTGGTTGCTTTTCGCATTGAAAGCGAACTCTGATGAACCGAAGCGAACTAACGAAATTATCCGCATAGGGATAATAATAATTATTATTAGCCCACTTAGTGGCTCGACTCCTAATCTCCCCTCATCTATATTTGGGAGCAAACCCAACTCTCAGAAAGTCAGCAATCAGGAGACCAGTGTAATTATAATAAAAAGAAAATGGAGAAAATAATGATGGAAGTGTATGTGATAATGTAACGCATTTTCTAAAAGGAATACATTTGTCCGAGCATAGCCAGTTCTAAAAATAACCTGTTTCCCTAAAATAAACAGGATGTGAGGGTCCCGTTGGTCCCCTCCACCTACATTCCTTTAGGGAAAGTGCCTGCTCGGACCCACCCTGCGACCCTTAGAGTTAGTTATATGGAATTCTTCGCTACGGCTACACTTACTCTGTAACTCTGTACCTTTTTACGCAATAAATCATTTGTTTATACCAATAATACTATTTATACGTATGTAAATAGTTCAGTCTTTTCCCAGACCGTCACATAAAATTTTGGCGATCCTGACCAGGATCCCTTTGAACTGATACGTCGTTCTTTCGGGGATCTAAAAGAACCTGATTCTTACGAGAATCAAAAGTGCAAGTGCAGAATCGAGAGAATTAAAAAATAATAAAGGGCAAATAAAGATTATTTAATCTTTAGCCAAAAGAGATCACCTACGTAGTCTGAACTGAGTAAGACTACCAGTGACACTTTAGAAAGGAGTGACGTCACTCTCCAAAGGAGACACCGCGGGTGTTAAAGAATTTCCCGGACAGCATCGCACCCTGTCAGCAACTCTCACCCTCACCAGCGGCGTTCAAGATTTTATTTAAGTAAGTGTAAGAACTCATAAGTTAGAAGTAATACGTTGCTTCTTAATTTGTAAAAAGAAAATTATTTCTTTGCGTGCGACATTAATAATAATAGTAAAAAGTGATACGCGACTTCTTTCTGTAATAATCGACAACGAATCACTTCGTGTAACCAATCACACATACACACCCGAAAGTTATACAGGGTGTCCCAGTACTCAAAAAACATATTTATATTTTCTAATTCCTCGTGAAAAACTGAATCGAAAATGATCAATAAAAAAATTTGATTAAATGCATAATTAACGAGTAATTAGCAATTAAAGATTAACTTATCAGAAAAAAGCTTTAGATAGTCGACAGTCCATGTGCCATGGCTGAGAGTGTGTGAGAATACAAGTTCAGATCGTATAATTCCCCTGCTTTTATTTTTGTAGGAGGCTTCGAATCTTTGGTGCAACTTCACACTTAAACGATATTCAAAAATTCATCAGAATCATTTCCAACAACCAAATTAGAAACGGTAGGTATAGATTGGTCCATAGTTCCAGTTGGCCATAATTTCAATTGGCCACAAAATCACTAAAAGTTACCATAAGTTACTAAATTTTATAAACACTGTTTAAAGTAAAGACTAGAAGGGAGTTAGGTTGGCGAAAGTAGCAGCGTTTTAATTGGTTTGTTTCATTAAGATTTTTTCTAATGCGCATTGCCATCTAGTTTCCACCTACACCGGAGTTTTCGAATTTAGTGATGTTGTAGCCAATTGAGATTATGGCCAACTGAAACTATGGACCAATCAATACCTACCATTAGAAACCATTTCTGAAAATAAAAAAATTGCAATGATAAACCGATGACCAGGGTGCTCCAGGTTACCCACCAGGTGCTTAGAACAACAATCTTCGGGAATTTTTTCGAAATTTCAACTTTTCGAAGTACATAAAAAAATTCCAATGGTGAAGCGATGTCCGGGATGCATGAGGTCGCGCACCAGGTGTTTAGAATTACAATCTGCGGGAATTTTTTCGACATTTCAAGTTTTCGAAGTACATAAAAAAATTCCAATGGTGAACCGATGACCGGGATGCACCAGGTCGCGCACTGGGTGCTTAGAATAACAATCTTGGTGAATTTTTTTAAATTAAAAGTTTCGAAGTTCATAAAAAGTTTCCAATGGTGAACCGATGACCGGGATGCACGAGGTCGCGCACCAGGTGTTAAGAATAACAATCTTCGGGAAATTTTTCGAAATTCCAAGTTTTCGAAGGACATAAAAAAAATCCAATGATAAACCGATGACCGGGATGCACCAGGTCTCGAAGCAGAAGGTTAGAATAGCATGCTTGGGGAATTTTTTTTAAATTCCAAGTTATCGAAGGACAAAAAAAACTACAAATGCTATCACGATAATAACCGGGATGCACAAGGTCATGCACCAGGTGTTTAGAATTACAATTTTCGGGAATTTTTTCGAAATTTAAAGTTTTCGAAGTACATAAAAAAATTCCAATGATAAACCGATGACCGGGATGCACCAGTTCTCGAACCAGATGGTTAGAATAGCAATCTTGGGGACTTTTTTTTAAATTACAAGTTTTCGAAATTCATAAAAAGTTTCCAATGGTGAACCGATGACCGGGATGCACGAGGATGCAGGTGCGATGATTTGCTCGACCAGGTGCATCCCGGTCATCGGTTCACCATTGGAATTTTTTATGTACTTCGAAAAGTTGAAATTTCGAAAAAATTCCCGAAGATTGTAATTCTAAACACCTGGTGCATGACCTTGTGCATCCCGGTTATTATCGTGTTAGCATTTGTAGTTTTCTTTGTCCTTCGATAAC
>UCOK01000280.1:0-11745 GCA_900474325.1 Synergus umbraculus | reverse complement strand
TATATATATATATATATGTATGTATGTATATAATAAATAATATATAAAATATCATACACTGTAAACATATGTACTACACATGAGCGCATAATAGATGTTGGATGATTCACTGGACTTGAGTGGCAATGAGGAAAAAAACATTTTCGCTAGCGCTCGCCGTAGTGCTTTGTGACGTCACTGCCAGCCAATCAATGGCTTCCATTTGCGATACGAATTTATCGTCACCGGGACCAGGGGGACGGGCGACATGACCAGAAGTAAAGTGAATAATCTTATCAATTAGAGAAGTGTAGTATTTTTACCCTGCTTTCTACTTTTTCTGCTTTTTACTTTTATCTGGTTCCATGTAACAAAATGGGTTTTATAAAAAGGAAAACGAGGTGACATTATTTTTTTTCTACAAAAATAGTTCAAAGAAATAATCCTTTCAATAAAACTTTACTTTTGGGTTCTCGGGGACTTTTTGTTTTACGAAATTTCGACAAATACCGACTTGACTCGAAGTTTCGAGTCTTTTGCACACCTCTATTGAAAACTAGGGGAGCCATTGTGAGCACATACATTATATAATACTATAATTATATTATAATTCTATTATAAATATAGAACCTTTTTTGAGAACTAGATTTTATAAACACTATAAAGCTTACTCTATTCACTTGCATGTAATGTTTATTTTCTTGAAGTAGCGCTGTAGTTTTTTATATTCAGTAAATTACTCTTCACATATAAAATATTAATTTCTTATAGATAGTTAGTAACATATTTCTCTCATTTAAAGCACATTTCATCATGTAAATTAAAGTTTTCTTTATCTTGATAATTATATTCCTTTGATATGAGAAAAATATTTCTTTTAGATTTAAAAAAAAATATTACTTCGGCCATATTCAAAGCGACCATTTATTTGAATGAAAGAAATATTTTTTGATTCAGCGAATCTTTTTCCCCGTGTACTCGTCATGATCAAGTTATGTAATCAGCACTAGATTCGTGCTGAAATTCATATCAAATGATGCATTATATAATCATTCACATCCTATTGAAATTCAAATATTGAATTTAAACTAACTTTAAACTGAAGAAAAGATTCTATGAATCAAAAAATATTCCTTTCATTTAAATAAATGGTCAGTTTGAATGTGGCCAAAGGAATATTTCTTTCATTAAAGGAAATAAATATTTTGCATAAAGAATAATTTACTGAATATGAAGAATTACAACGCTACTTCAAGAAAAAAAAATATTACACACAAATGCAAATAAATATTTCAGTATATGACGCACTACATAATTATTTACATTGTATTGAAATTCAAATATACATATCGACTAAGAAAGTAAATATTAACTGCAAGTAAATATTCACTTAAGGGGGGCGCCTTGGTTTAGAGGGTAAAAAAATCGATTTTTTGGAAGGCATCTTAATCGATACTAGGTGCATATAAAAATATGTTGCTAAAATATTAGGTCAAAATTCGAAGTAATTTGGCAGTTACAACCTTGAAATGACCGCACGCACACGAGGCATGTATTTAATTACTTAATGTAATTAAATATTTCTTTCTTAGAAAAACTCTGACATTGATTTAAAGAAATTATTTCTTTAGATGTAATTTCTTTAATTATTATATAGAAATAAATATTTCTTTTCTTGTAAATGTGAATTATTTCAAGTCAATAAAATGGTTTCTTCGAAACTAGGAGCTTAGATTTCTTAAATTATATGTTTTCTTACTCGAAGAAGTATTTCTTAAGTTCAATGAATTCGACTTTTGAAATAAACGTAATGCTTTTTAAATTTAAAAATTGTGAAATGCGAAGATCAAATATTATGGTTTCTTTGAATCCAAGAAATATTTTTAAAATTTATGGAGATATTATTGAGTTGAAAGAAACATTTCTTTCATACAGTGGAGTTGCTGGTACTCTTATTACATGGTTTTTCAGATGAGACATTTCATTGGTGGGTATTTATTCACCAATGGTCCGTCAGCCCTGAGTTGTGTAATTATACAATGCGGGGATTTTTGCAAGATATTCCATGTGCTAAGATAGGTGCGTTTAGGTACTTTTAATCCCGGCAAAATTTCTTCCGATTTTTCATAGCATAAAAAGCGTGCGATAAGTATAAAAACCTTTTTTGGGATATTTTGATTCAAAGAACCTTTTTTTCAGTGTGGGGTATCTAATCGATAAAATAGTTGGCTATCCACCAATAATTAGCCACTTAAATATGTCTATAATATTTAAGAATAGTAGCAAATAAAATTACACACTATAATAATTAAAATCGATGATGCTGAATGAGTTAGGATATATTTAACTAAAAAATATTTGATAATTAAACATACACGAAAGTAGAGTTCTAACCATATGTAGTGTTGTTCTTATACATGAATTAATGGACGGCTAATCATTGTCACCGTGAATAAAGCGAGAACATGATTGGCCTTACTATCCTATACATATATGAAATCATCAGCTATATAGCCTAATTTGTGAGACTCTTCAAAGTAAATAAGATATAAATAAGTAAATAAGATTAAATTGGAAAAAATTTTTTAAGAAATCTTTCAGTTCTCAGAAAATGAATTTCCCTATACCATGTGTAATGTATAGGACAACTCAGTTTCGAATTTAAAAAAATAAAAAACATTTTAGTTTCTATAAGTAGATATCTAGTTTCAGAATTGAAGAGAAAAAAGTGTGGTATAAAAAAACTAACATTTAAAAAAAGGCTCTTTTTTCTATGGGGCTATTCAAGTATTACGTAAGCAGCTTGTGGTGGAGGGAGGTGTCTAGATAATATCTTTTTGTTAAGGAATACTGTTGCTTACAGGGGCGGGGGAGTAAAAAATGATTTCAAAAGTGCTTACATAATACCTGAACAGCCCCTATGATATCGCTATATGCTATCGCCTTACAATAAGAAAAGAGTATAAAACAATTTGGGTAAGAAGCTGAGTAAAAAATTTCAATGAAACCTCACAATGTTAGCTTATGAAGTCCTAATAAGTCGTTGAAGAAATCTGTTCCATCAAAAATAGATCTAGCTTTTTAAATTAGAAAATAAATTACTTTCGATTGATATGCTGTATAGAATTACTTTATAGACTGGACGTTTTATTTATTCTTATATTTACGAAAATAATGACATTCTCGACAGTTTTGACAATCATTTAAATTAAATAAACTGTATATATTTAAACAATACAAACTTAGAATATCGATAAATGAATTAAATATAACAAACCTATATATAACTTCATATCAGATGTTATTAATTGAGGTTCTGGGTGCAATAAGGGCACATAAAATTTGTTGTTTCGAGTGCAAATGAACTCTGACAAGGCTCTCATTGCATCCGGAGCCTCAATAAACTTGCTTAAAAGTACTACTACCAGATCACAAGTTAGTGTAAACCATTGGGGATCACAGAAAGTAAAAAAATTTAATGTCGATTTATGCCTTTTACTCACATGAATGTAAAGACTGTCTCATCCTGATTGAAGATTATTGTTCTAAGCAACATTTTTTATCGAATGATCATTCTTCATTAGTATCATTTCTTACAGATGGTTCTTCTCAGGCAATATCTCTTCCTTATTTCCATCGTCAAGGTTAAGCAAATCTCGAGTATATCCCTTAGGGCTTCTTATGATAACTTCCGAGGTCGAAACTTTTGTCACTTGGTCACTTGGATCAAGTGACCTTCAAGACTCGAACATTCGAAGAAATCTCACCCTTCATCTTCCAATCTTGCAATTTTGCGTTTTTCAATATTTCTTGAAAGATTGATCTTGAGGGTGAATATTATCACTGACGAATAAAACGGCTCTGCGGAAACAGCTGGGTCTTTTAGGATGTGGGATCCTTGATGATGACGATGGTGTAAATGGTGGTGTGTTCTTTACGCTCGGGTGCAGGTTCGAGTCCTCCGAGCGAAAGCTAGCGCGGAACCTGGTTCCTCATTCGGACCCACCATTTCCCTACCCACAGTCCTCACTAACCCCTCCGCCTTGGAGGGTTGAGGCTAGAGGCTACAGCAACGATGCGCATGAGAGAGGCGGTAATGCACTTACCCCCTCTATTGAGGATGGCGCGGCCAACCCTGAACTGCTGCTGGCTGCTGTCTCACTCTCCCTTTCCCTCTTTGCTAATATCTCTCTTTTGTCCTTTCGTACCATTTCACTCACGCACTGTTGCTCCAATCTTTTTACAACTTATGATATTCCAGGGTAGTAGGGTTTTTCCTTTTTCATCATTTTTACTTCTTTATCTATATAATGTATCTTTACATTCAGAGTTTAAAATCTCATGTAATAAGACACATTTTATGTAGTTCAAATTTCAAAATGTTTAGTCCAAAATCAAAATGTTTGTAATTGACCGAATAACAATTTATCCTAATTTCTATTTTTTCAAATTTCCATTCGACATTATTTTCTTTTATTCTTATTTTCATTTGAAATAATTTGTATTATTCCGAATAGCCACAACCATAAACTCTTAAATCATTGATTTAAGAGTCTGTTCAAGTATTTCGTAAGCACTTTTAAGATCATTTACCCCCCCCCCCCTCCTCCCACCCTCCTCCACCCCTCATGTAAGCAACAGTATTCCTTAACAATAAGAAATTATCTAGATCGCTTCCTCCCCCCACAAGCTGCTTACGTAATACTTGAATAGCCCCTAATGATAATTCACTTCTATAAGAAAGAATTTTTTTTAGCTTACTCTTAATTATTCTTGTGTTAGCTGGTGATCCGCGATAAATCATGTGAAAACACCTTCTGAGAAAATGGCCGCTTATTGGAGAAAAAATTTACTTTTTAAATGGATCTGATGTAAGAAACAGTTTTTCACCAAATTGGTTTTTACAATTTTTTATTCTTTGAAATGTCACATACAAAACTAATGAACATATTTCTCTTGAATCAATTCATAATTTAAGGGCATGTAATAATTAGCATAAGAGCAATTTAGTTTCTCTAACTTTACGCTCAAAAAATATTTATTATTGCGAGCATAAAATTAAGGAAACTAAATTTACTGTTATGGTAATTACCACATGCCCTAACGAATATGGGCGGCGATAATCTTCAGAAGTTATAAGAGTAAACTGCATTAAAAAATAGTCTCTGCAGAAATAAATTAAAGGAAGAGGAAAGTTCCACCCTTACAGGGATTGCTAAAACAACTCTCAGAGATATTAAGTTTGATACAGCAAATCTACATTTGAGAATATGTAGTAATAATAATAAATTTATTACGACATTGTTCACAAATCGGTGTGCATTATGCACTCTATATACATTCATCTCATGTGTGGCTTGAGAGAGTGACACAGAAATTATAACATAGGCATGACATGAGGCATAAGGACTAGCCAAGTAACTTGCGTGAGTATATCTATACAGGGAAATATAATAAGTGAAATATGCGCGATACCATTTGAACTGCGCAGTGATGCTATCCACTATCGACCGATTTGCCAGCGCTATAAATACTAGTGTACCGGGCTCTAGATACCCCTTCCCGTACCTAGCAACCTTAAACTCTAAACTCCTCCTCAGTAACTACCCCTTACACGCTCCCAAATGCGCGCGCATTCCTCTTACAAAATGATACGAGGGGTAGGAAACCTTGACCTTCAAAGATGTAAACGGGGTGCTACCACCCCCAACGAACGGGAATCCCCTACCCCTCTACCCTCATTCCCCTGAACCACCATCTTGTCACACACCTCTTCACAGCATACACGTCATTATTCCTGGTGGTTATTAGTCAACTTCACAGTTTTTACAGTTTTTCTAGGTGGATATTTTCCTTTATCATTGAATTAATAGATAAGACCGATTCCATTTGAAATGTCATGAAGAAAGGTCCAGTTTGGGTTGTTAAAATAAATTCAATTTTAGATATATCATTCTATAATGAATATAAAGGGATAAATATTTCAAAGTTAAACTTAAAAAAAATTTATGTTCTAGGTTCTGAGACACGAAACTTGGAAAATGTACCGGGTCCGTAGAAATTTGCTGAAACTGAATGAAAGTCTATCCCCTCTAAAACTTTAATAGCGGCTCTATTCGAAAGTCGCATATATCAGTGCGATTATACAAAGATTGGTAGCTTAAATAATATAAATTGAAAAATAATTTAGAGAAATTACCATTGTCACTAGGAATGAACAATGAAAAAAGAAAAACTTGAAAATTTTGCTGTTGGAAACTTTACATATTGCTGTAATAGTACAGTGTTCGTCATGTACATATATGCCTTAACATTTATCACTAGGATTTTGCATTGAATGCGTACAAAAATCTAGTGACAAATGTTAAGGCATACATGACGAACACTGTACGTTACAGAAATTAAATGAAGTACCGAGTGGCGCATTTTTAATTTAAGATTTTTGATAACAGAGGGAACGCCAAGCTTCATCTAGTAAGTCGTAAAATGTCTGACAGTATATATAAATATGATGAAATTGATATATTTCAAGTGTCATGTTACTGATGTTATGTGTCGCCTTCCGTTCATGTAAGATTGATAGTTTGACCACAAAATTTTACAGACTTAAATTAAGGACATGTTATACTTTACCATAAGAGCAAATTAGTGAAACCAATTATACATTCATAATAATAAATATTTTTAGCTAATAAGAAGAATCAAT
Organism: Synergus umbraculus; assembly: GCA_900474325.1. Classification (NCBI taxonomy): domain Eukaryota; kingdom Metazoa; phylum Arthropoda; class Insecta; order Hymenoptera; family Cynipidae; genus Synergus; species Synergus umbraculus. The sequence goes on along the minus strand of UCOK01000280.1, from coordinate 5,060 downwards.
AAACCTTCGTCTACATGTCTCTACTTTGTCTCATGTAGACGAAGGGTTTTTATTGACTCTTTTAGCTAAAATTATTTATTATGACGAATGTATAATTGGTTTAACTAATTTTCTTTTGGTAAAATATCACATGCCCTTAAGCTTTAACTTAAATATTTCACATAAACTATACGAGGACACGAGCTTTCCTCGTCAACTGAATTTCCTTTCATTTGGTAAACCTGAGGTAGAATCTTATAAGGTAAAACTTATAAATTCCTTGTAATTTGGCCCAGTTCGAACTCACATAATATGTATAGTTACAACTTAATCTAGATTTTTAAATAAACCTAGTGCCACCTATTAGGATAGAAACTAACTATCTTGACGTATCCACTTTCTACTTTATCTTTATATTCGGTATGTTTACAATTTATAACACAATAAATTCTTATATTAAATTTAATTTTACTGTGAAATATTACTTATATTATGTAGTTTTTAATATTCTTAATGTTCACTTGTAAAGAAAATAAAATTGGAATATTGGTTGATTCAGCAGAATATTTTGTTGGAAAAACAATAATTCGTTGCGACAGAAAAAAACTGCTAAACAAAATTATTATTTGGTTGCCCAAATAAAATTTTTGTTCTGTCACAAAGCCAGTAAATTATTTGATTGGACAACAAAACAATGTGTGGGCATAGCAATTGAATTTTGTTTCAGCAACTGTAGGTATATATGTTTAAAAGAAATTATTTTTTAAATTTTTTTAACATCTAACTCAGCTAAGTCGTTTTTCATCATAGATACTCATTAATCACTTTTAATATCTACATAATCCAATAATTGCATCACAAATATATTTATGGTAAATATTTAAGGTACCAGTCTGGGTTTATTTGATATATTTTCAAAAATTCGATTTTCTAAAAACAACAGTTTTGTACACTTTATACGTCTAGAAATACGGTAGACCCTTATTTAGGCCTTATTTATTTATATTTAACTATATTTTAAAACAATTTGAGTTACGAAAAAAAAATTTGCACTACCTCTAGCGAGCTGCTGTTGCAGCTCTCACTATAATAAAGGACAACTGCAGCGCTATTTTATGTAGGTTAGCAGCTGACGGCAGCTGTACTTTTTTGTGGAGTAACTGCTGTCCCTCTGGCGGAAGGAGCGCTGTGCTCCTTCGACATTATAGTCAACTGCTCTACCAAAAAGGGACAGTTGCTGACCCACAGAGAGACAGTAGCATGCCCAAATGAAAGTCGCGCAAATCTCCTCCGTTTAACGCATTATCTCTCTCTCTTTCCGTGTACTCTAACCATAACTATACTTTTTAATAAACAACTCGATTTTTTAGACACCCCAAACTACAGATTTTATGTCAGTCAGCAACAACAAACATGGCTTACTTCTCAGGCGGTCAGATGACAAATAAAGAAAAAAAAATTTTTTTATATTAGTTTGATATTTGTGTACCTAATTTTGGGCGTAAAGGTGGAAATTTGAAAATAAATTTTACTATGAAAAAAAAAATTCTTGAATATTAGCTGTATCATAAACCCACACTGATAACTTAAATATTCATCCTAGAAATATAGCTACATATTCAGCCTGTTTAGTTTGTTAATCAAATTTACAATGTATCTAAATATTTAAGTTGAATAAATTAGACAGTTGGTCACTTATTTAGTATCTAACACATATTTAGGCTGAATATTCAGATATTTAGAGAATGAATATTTTAGACACATGATCCCCAAATTTCATTTAGTCGAAAATCAAGTTATCGAACACCTATTTACCACAATTTTTATTTATCCGAATTATCAACTGACAATCTCTATTTGTTCTAAATTGATAAATTAATATTTTTTACTACATCGAATTGTTATTTGGCATAATTTTCATATTACCGGTATAACAATATTGGCGCGAAATTAAAAAATAGCCAATCAGAATTATTTCAAACTCGAATGACAAATTGTATCCTTATCCTTTGTTTAATATGTGATAATATGCGATATTGACTTAATCACTCTTCCTCCCTATTTATATGTAAATAATGTTGTAAAGATTCGCACACTGAATCGCATATTAAAAACAAATTTGTATACTGTGCATTGGTTTTTCAGTAACAGAATTTTTTCTATTTCGACAATTTTTTTATCCTTCAATTACTACAATCATAATCACGATTTGTCTACAATACATTCTTTGAAATCAATTATAAGTTTCATTGCGATTCTTTTATAGTTACTTGCAATGAGACACTTGATATACATACATACAAATTAAAAGAAATGTATCCCTATTATAGCTCTCGAACTTAAAAATTTTCTTTATAATACTTATAACAATAAAATTTAATGTCAATAGGAGAAATCTATTGTCAATTCGTTCTACCTTCTAGTGAGTAATTTTTGGAAGGCCATATAGTGAGTGTCCTGATGATGCATCATGTCCTTGTCGCGCAACACAGACCCTACGACTTAGGGTAAGTTAATTTAAAATCCGGGAAAATCCCGTGTATGTCACAGAACTGGCGAGAATAAACTAGAATGTCCGTGATGAGGTATAAGCCTGGCAAGTTACAACCCGTCATGCATGCATATACAATTGCGCAGCAGGAATCGCGCAACGGCGCCGACGCAAAAAGAAAAAAATTACAGAAGCCGGCAAAACCTCTTGACGATGACGACGAGCCGGCTGCCCGGTAACCCGGTTCAATGAAAGATAGTTTACTGATAAAAATTAATGATCATTCAATTTTCAGATATATGGAAATATTGAACGTATGTTAAAAACGTTTTACGTGCATGCGGATGGTCGGTTGAAAACTTTCCGAATACAAATGATTCCGGTCAACTTCCGACGATGATTTCGATGTTCAAACTGAAGTTTGGAGGTTAGAAGAATGTTAAGGTACAAAAACGTGAAAAAAAAGAGACATGAAAAAATGAGGAAAAACGAGAAAAAAAAAGTCTAGAGCACGACCATGGAAACCGATTGGCACTGAAAGCAGGCTACCGTCTACTGCCTTGGCACTGACACTGGCCCTCGCGCCTAGCAACACGAAATCCAAACTGCCGGTGCTCTGTTCGCTGAAACCAGCCGGCTTTGGTCCCCCGTCCCACCTAACCCAACCACAGCCGTCCAACATTACTCGTTCATGTCGCCCTCCAACCCGCTTGTACTCCTACCCGTTCTCTTTCCGCGTGACTCCATTCGCGTCTCGCGATTTGCGATTTATAGTTTCGCGTCTCAAACTGCTGCTGCTGCTCTACTGAATTCTCAATCTTTGATGGCTTTGATGGTTGTTGTTTTCATTTTAATGGGACTTTTATTACTCTATATATTCCTACATTGTTATTTAGTTAGTAACAATGAAAAACATGTTAAACTAAATGATCTCTTATAAATATATGTATAGTGAATATGAGTATGTATAGTATTTACTGAATTTTATCGGTAATGAGAAGACCTAAAATAATCTGCAGTTTAACACAAAGTGTGCAGTTCTGATTTTAAAATTAGAATAAGAATGAGGGGGAAATAAAAGAAAAATACAAAAGGCAACAAAAGTATGCACATCAAAGTGTACAATTATACATTTTTTAGCCCCTCCTTATAAGCAGGATAAAAATGAAATTTCTACTATAATATTAAGAAAGAAGCACTTCACTCTTGCAACTTGTAAGATAGGATAAAACCGGACATTGCTGTTTTGATCTGCACCAAACGACCAAATTTTTACAAAAACATTATATATACTGGTCTTGTAAGGCGTTCAAGAAGGAACACTGCATCTCTTAACTTTTTCTCATAGCGTGCCTTATTCAGTTTAAAATTTTAGTTTTCTTTTTCTTTTTTTTTTTTTTTTGAATTTCCAGAATGTTATTGACAATTTCTGTTTTATCGAAAAAAAGGTATAATGATAAATTGTTCGACTATATTTAAGTAGTATTACGAATATCCGTAGAAAGAATTTGTAAATTAAAAAAAAAAAAAAAATTTTCAAAATGATCCAAATTCTTAAATTTTTGTCCAAAATGACTGACTACCGGTAATTGACCTTCATTTTAGGACACTAAAAGAGTATACCAAAGGCCAATCCAATCGGTCAATTCTTTCGAAAGTTATCGTGAAGTTACTAAGTTACTAATAATATATTGGAAAAAGTAATAGTGACTGTTTCATTTATGCCTAGAAAAGAATGTTAAATTTACAAACATCAATAATAAAGTCACATTTCAACCGGAATTACCATAATCTTTAGGAGATAGTGTAACCCCATTCATAACTTTTCCTATCGAAAATAGGAAATAATTCTACCTACATAATAAAAAAATCCACAGCATTCGTGAATTCTACCATAGTTCATATTAGGTTTTTATAATGAGAATTATAATCTCAGTTTGTACGTACACATACACATATAAATTATAAGCATATCAACTAAATATAAACTCTGTCAATACACGCTTGAATATATAAACTACTAACACTACTTAACCTGAAAACGCACAACACACATATTCATAAACGCATCGCAGTAACATATGACACTTGAAATATATCAACTTCATCATACTTATATACTAACTGTGAAAATGTTTGCAAGTTGCGAGATGAAGCTCGGTTGTCCCTCTATTAACAAAAATCCAAGAACACTCTAATAAGGACACTCAACTCCGGTGGTGGGGGTAAGGCAGCCGTGAGCCCGAAAACGTTGACAGTGGTAGGAGTCAACTAGACCAGTGCGCAGATCGTTCCATTTCCAGTTCGTTCTGCGCATCGACGGAAAATCTGACGTATCTAACATTCTAACCTCAAATTTACGTTTTTTATACGATTTCAATTGAGCGAGTGTTATAGGAATAATGGTTTTTTTTTATGTTGCAACTTATGTTTATAAGATTTCAAGCGAGTGTTAGGAATAATGGTGGTTTTATGTTGCATTGATTTTTGCCCGAGTACATTTTGTAAATCTAACAGTGAGGAAAAGGAAAACAATGTAACTTTATTTTCATTTCCTGACAAGGTACGTGTTAAAAAAGCATAATTATTT
>UCOK01000279.1:0-15718 GCA_900474325.1 Synergus umbraculus | reverse complement strand
ACTCAAAAGTGGTAGAGATCTAAAATTCGGTAGGTATTGATTGGTCCATAGTTTCAGTTGGCCATAATCTCAATTGGCCACAACATCACTAAATTCGAAAACTCCGGTGTAGGTGGAAACTAGATGGCAATGCGCATTAGAAAAAATCTTAATGAAACAAACCAATTAAAACGCTGCTACTTTCGCCAACCTAACTCCCTTCTAGTCTTTACTTTAAACAGTGTTTATAAAATTTAGTAACTTATGGTAACTTTTAGTGATTTTGTGGCCAATTGAAATTATGGCCAACTGGAACTATGGACCAATCTATACCTACCCTAAAATTCGCGGTCATATAAAATTTGGTAATATTCTCAAGAATATTGCCGAGAAAATTCTCCTTTCCGAGAATTTTCTATTTTTAATTCAAATACACTCGAGTCTCTCAAATGTCAACTTCCCAAATCTTCTTCTTCTTTGGTGTGTGTTCTTGCATAATTGTATTATGTTTCAAATCGCCACAACAAACCATTAACATTATAATTTATTTTATTTTTTATTCGTAATTTAAAAGTTACCGCCATTGGACAAGTTTTTCTTACATTTTCCGAATGCGGAAAATGTTTCGTGAGAACAGGGTGTCGTGAAACGCCGAAACGTTTCGACACATCGGCGAGCGTGTATTTTGGCCTTTAAGGGCATGTGATACTTTACCACAAGAGCAATTTAGTTTACCCAATTACACGAAGGTTTGTTGACTCTTATTAGCTAAAAATATTTATTATTATGAATGTATAATTGGGTAAACTAAATTGCTCTTATGGTAAAGTATTACATGCCCTTAAGGGGATGCTCTGCCTCGTGGTTTGTGAAATTTTTTTTCGAAGTCACCACGGCCAAACGAAATGATATATCGCTTTCAAACTTTGGGATATGGGAAATGAGACACTAAATTGCGTTTTAAAATTTAATTTGAGTAGTAATTTTGAAAAAAAAGCTAAGTCGGTAAGGTAGGGATCAGATTTTTTTTCAAATTTACTACTCAAATTAAATTTTAAAACGCAATTTAGTGTCTCATTTCCCATATCCCAAAGTTTGAAAGCGATATATCATTTCGTTTGGCCGTGGTGACTTCGAAAAAAAATTTTCACAAACCACGAGGCAGAGCATGCCCTTAAGGGCATGTATTACTTACCCGATCCCTACCTTACCGACATTTTTTTCTCTGTAACGCTATGTCTACATTTATAAAGATCTCAAATTGAAAATTTATAAAATTAAAGAAAATATGCTAATGTATGTTCGTCTGGTCTTAAATTTTTGTAAAAATAAAAATTTTTTTTTTAAATGTCGGTAAGGTAGAGATAGGGTAAGTAATACATGTCCTTAAAATAATAAATTTAGAAAATTTTTAGAATACTCCGTATAAGTGTCTTGCAATACTGCAAAACTTCAAAAAATAAATTAATTACATTTGAATAAATATGAATAATTAAATATAACTTCCAATAAGCAATCACTTATTTCAAAAACTATTCACATGTGTAATAGTATTTTTGTCATTCTCGATTCAGGCTGGCGTCCCATGATTGCGTTTTACGTTGCGTCATAATGAGAGAGAAAAAGACAGATGTATACTTTTTTTCTCTTTCTCTCTCATTATGATGCAACCCAAAACGCAATCATGGGACGCCAGCCTCAGGGTGCCATCCTATGGTAGCAGCACGAAGTAACATAAGGAGTACGCACTCCGTAAACCTAGAGATCCTAAAAGTAGAGTTGAGACAACTTTACTCTGTTTTTGATTGGTGCAAAATATTGTGGGGTAACCGGAATCGGAAGTTCTAAAATACGCGCGATGATTGGTCAAAAACAGATGCATCGTATATCGATAATCGCGAGTGACGCGGGAAGTTTTAAATATGTCTATAGAACAATACAAATTATAGGCATTTCTGTCGTAACTTCCGATTCCGGTTACCCCATAGCCCAATGGAGGGGGAAAGTTGTCTCAACTCTACTTTTAGGATCTCTACGTAAACCGAAATGGTTCCGTGTTTTCCAACATTTTGAGAACTTTCTCGAATGCCCATATTTTAGCATCGCAAGCGCCCCTTGCGTGAAAAGCTAGTAAACATGAATATTGTCGTCTGCTATGCATGCACATCCCACAAACACAAGCAAACTCACAAACACAACCAAATAAAAAAAGCTTGTAAACATACATGAGTACTAGCTTTTCACGCAAGGGGCGCTTGCAATGCTAAAATATGGGCGTTCTAGAAAGTTCTCAAAATGTTGGAAAACACGGGGCCAATTTTTCTCAGCGGCACCCATAGAGTGCGTACTCCTTATGTTACTTCATGGGTAGCAGAAAACGCAAAGGTGTAATGGAAACCAGGGTTGGGACGCCTAGCACGATTACGCGTAAATCGAGAATTTTTACGTATAATACGTAATTTACATAGTATATAAATTACGGTTATACGTAGAAAACCCCCCACTCTATATAAATTTGGTGTTTTTGACGTACAAATTACGTATGTAATTTACGTGTAAAAAACTACGTAAATTACCTAAAATAAACACTCGACGTTCCCAATAGTAAAGCACGGTTGGGTAAGTAAAATACCTAAAGTAAATTTCATAGTTTTTTACAGTAATTTACTAAGTATTTTACACCGAAAATGCCAAATTCATATGGAGTGGGGGGTTTTATATATAAAATACATAATTTACATAAGTAAAAAACCATGTATAATATGTAAAAAAAACTTCGAGTGACGCGTCACTTCACAACCCTGGGTTTGACTTGCTTGTGTGCACCCCGTGCGTATGTATGCACCGTATCATTACCGTATATATACAATGCAAGCACCGTGAATGCAAGTGCGAAGGTGAACTGTGAAAGTGTGAATGTGAGCGTCGTGAACAGTATAGTGAAATCTGAAATGTGAAGACGTGAAGGGGTAGTAATGTAACCTAACTAAAAAGTTCGTGACATTTACAATTAAAAGTTGATTACTTTTAATTAAGATTTACTATTCGCATGTCGTATCTTCTGAAATGTATCGTCAGAAGAAATCCTGCTTTGTAAACAAGACAATCGGAGGTCAATCGTTTGAATTGGATTGAATTTTCGACATTGCGGCTGTGACCGCTCACCGCCGCCGCTGAACATTTCCGAGTTGCGTTGACGCGTTCTCAAAAATCATCCTCCAATTATTAGTGGAATCTCTGAGAGTCAGCGTTTCTTAGCATTCCATGGAGGAATACGTTCAGTTCTCCGAATTTCGCGATTCCACAGTGTATCGCGGATGTAGATACTTTTTCTCTCTCCCCGCTGATCAGCTGTATTTGCATTGCCGAGCTTCCGTATTCTCCAAGAACTTCGGTCCAAAGTTGAGGATTAATTGTTGTTGTAAACTCAAAACATTCGCCTGAGGATTAATTCAAACTCTCATTACTTATGGCTAAAGGGAAACTGAGAAATACAGATGCTAATAACAAAGTAAGTATTTTATATATATATGTATATTTCTTTAATTTATAGTAATTTGTATTTTTTATTTAAAGTCTGCTTCTGGTTTAATCAATTAGATATCGCCATCGTCGAACGGTGGATTTAAAGGAGTAGAAATGTATACCACTGAATTTGAAATTAACGAAACTCCACCTACGGCTCGTACTTTGCTTACCAAAGGTTATATCCAAGATGAAATTAATGGATTTTCAGGTATAATATTGTAATCAAGTATTGCTATTTTTTATTCAGTTTTAATTCAATTACTTGACTTTTGAGTGCACACCAGGTTTCAAGATTTCGAGAAATACCGTAGAATTTTAAAATATAAGACTAGGGCCATGTATTACTTATCCAATCTCTAACTTATCGACAATATTTTTTTCCTACGAAGTTCTAAATTTATTGAGGTATCAAACATTTCTAAAATTAAAGAAAATATACTAAAGCTACGTTTATCTGTTTCTAAATTTTAATAATAATTTGTTATTATTACGATTAGGGGCGACGGTTTCCACACGTGGTCGGTTCATGACTGAACTCGAAAAACAACGTTGTACCAATGAAAGACCACTTTATTTGTATATACAAGGACACACAAAGCGCAACATTGATTGTATGTATATTTTTATAACGTTTACATATTTTTTCACAATTTTTTCTAAGAAAAAAACTGCGTGGCTTCTGTTTAATTTTCTAATTTTTTAAACTTAAATTTTCTCAAACACAGTGGCAATACAGAAGATCAATGAAATCATTAAAACTGAACACAGAAGTTCCCTAAATAGGCCTAGCAGGTTCACGAATGCTCCTCCTCCTCTTATGAGTTTGCATTCTGGCGTTCCGTCTGTCGTGAGTACATTTTTCAAGTTCATTTATATTTTAATACAATACAAATTAATATTAGGGTCAACCAAAAAATAAAAATTTTTGAAAATAAATCTTTTGAGGGTTAGTAACAATATTTTCAAATATTTTATTTTTTCAGTCCACCCTGATTAATATATGAGTACTAAAAAAATATTCTTTTCCAGGAAAAAATTTGTGTAGGAATAGAAAATGCTCCAGAAGGTTTTGGATTGAGGGGTCGTATAATTGGAGCCGGAGGATCTAATTTATTGTACATTAGAGGCGAAACTGGAGCTACAGTAACCTTAAGAGGTCGTGGATCTCAATTTATTGATCCTGCTTTGGGAACTGAATCACCCGAACCTCTACATCTCTATATAGAGTTAGTTTTTCTTTATCAATAAGTAGTCAATGCGTCAGAATTTCATACATTTTTGCAGTAAATTAATGAGGAACTGAATTTTTTAGACATCCAAATCCCCCTGCATTACAAAATGCAAAGCAGTTGGCAATTAATCTTATACAAACAATGCAGTCTGAGCTTCAATCGTTTATTCAGCAACAACCACCACCGGTACAGTCGCAACAAGTTATTGCTCAACCTCAGATACAACAAATTCAGCAAGGTATAATAATATTTGATATCTGAGAAGTTCTCGATTTCTCACAAATATTTCAAGAAAAGACTAAAATAAAAAAAAATTTCCTCACTTTCAGCTCAGTTTCAAACCATGAACATCGGAGCTTTGGGTCAACCTAACGTTGTTACAATTCAGCATCAGGGTAAGATAAACAAATTTATTTATGTTTTAAAAGGTTTTAGGCCTCGTTGCAAGATTTATTATGATTTCATTTATTTGCAGATATTATACAACATCCGCAAAGTAGCGTGGTTACTTTACCAGCAACTATTCTGACGGCTACCGTTGCAGGAACACCTGGACCAGCGGGAGTTCACTCTGGACATTTGCAATCAGCTGATCAACCTCAGGTAATTCTAAAATTGTCATAATTGTCATATGACATAAATAACATAAATTTATTTTTCAAGCAGGAAATGCAGACATTCGTACCTCCACCATCAGTGGGTCAAGTGCAACTGATCGGACCTCCGCCGACTATAAGTCAAGTTCAGTATCAGATCCACCCAGGTCAGCCCCTTCAAATCCAAGGTTTGCCTCCCTGTTCTGAAACCTCAGCGCAGTCAGTAACACAGATGTACGTGATGAGTCAGCCACCTCCGCAAAGTCCTGTGCATCAAGGTTTCGTTTCCGCCAGCAGCGGAGCACCAATGAGCGGAGCTGCTGTTTCCTACGTCTACACGCAACCAAGTATCCAGAGGTCACCAACTCCCTCTCGCGTGATTGAGACCGTTAATGTTAACCTGCAACAGCCGCCACCTCCACCCCCAACAAGTCAACAGCCTCCACCTTCACTCTTGCATCTACACTTTCCCCCTCCTTTTCCTCCAAACCAGCCACCGCCTCCAATTCCACAGACGTATCAGATTCAGTATCAACAGATTCAAGCTCCGGTCTCGCAAGCTCAGACACAATTTGTACTACAGACCGGCGGCGAACCCCAGCTTCATCAAAATCATGAGCAACATCGTGTCATCGATAGAATGCAGTTTGAGGGCCAGCAGGCGCCTCATATGCATCTTCATGGACCACCGCCGCCCCCGGTTACACAGACGTATCTAGTACACGAGTCGCAGCCTTCGCATATGCAGCACCCGTCTCATCCGGCTAATGAAGGTCATCATCGACAGGAAGTTGGCCCTCCTGATCCAGGGGTGTCTGCCGCACCTCAACCTGTTCCGCCGCCGAGGATGGTACCACCTCCAACAATTGATCAAATGCAACATTCCGTTAATATGCTTACCAGCGTTCCACCTCCGACTCATGGACCGCCACCTCCTCAAGCACCTTGGCTTTACCAAGGTCAACAACTACCCGTCGCACAATCACAACCTCAGCATCAGGTCAGTCTCAACAAAAAAAATTGCCAGGAAAGTCAGGAAAATATAAAAGTATAAATATTTTAAAAGTATTTAAAAGCACTGAGAAACTAAATATATTTTCAGATGCAAATGCCGCCATCAAATCTTCCTCCACCAGAAGTTCAAGCACAAATGCATTTTCATGCTCAACAAGTGCAATATCATAATGGACAGATGCAAGCTCAAGTTCACTACTCTGTTCAGCCTCCGCATCTTGATCGTCGTTTACAGCATAAGCCTGAGTTGTCTGAACACCACAAATTGCAAGGTGTTAAACGCAGATTTTCCGACGTGGAAGGGGTAGAGGTAATTTCTCTTCAGTTTTAAAATTTTTAGTAACAGAGCAATGTGTTTACCTAATTGTAAAATTTAAACCCTTCATAAATTATAAAAATATTTTGTACAAATCAGTTTCTGTAGAAAACAGCTTCTGTATAAAATTAATAGTATTTCGTTTAAAAGTAGAAAATTTTATACAATTTCGAATATATTTAAAAATTTTTTTTAAATTTTTATTCTATTCTTGTTTCAGGAACTACCAATGCATCAAAGCATGCGACCGACCTCCCAGCGTCACGGCATGGGGTAAGTCTTAAGCACCTTACATTTAATAAACAACCCTTGATTAAATATATTTTCGATACTGAACATGTTTATTTTTAGTGTCTCACTGAACATCGATTATCAATTATGAACAATTAAATACATATCCTATATTATATACATTGACTATTAACACGGATACTTTCATTAAAGTAAACGATCCGACAATTAACTTTTGACAAGAAAGGAATTCTGGCAGTCATATCAAGTTATTAATTATTCTGAATAATTACCCTGTATGCAATAAGGGGTATTCCACTTATTGTGTAACGCTTTTTCTTTGTCAATTTTCAATTTCAGTAAATTTGACAATTTACTCTCCATCCCTCACCCCTTGATTTTTACGTAACTTTTATTAATTTGATTTTTTTCTCTCTAAATATGTTTACAATGTTTTTACTCTACTAAGAAAAATAACTGTTTATAATTTACGATTAATATAACGTACAAGAATTTATAATTAGTAATTTATAATTAGAAATTTATAATAATTTCAAATACATCTATTCCAATGGATTTACCACTCAATTTTTGAGTGTAGATTAGACTTAAATTTTTATAGTAATGGTAAAAAATATTCAGGAGATATTTAGAATATTAAAATAAGTTTAAGAAAATTGGAAATAATTCCAAGAATTTGTTATATTTTCAAAGTTCTCAAAGAAATTAAGAAGAAATTAGAAGATCCATTTTTTGGGACTTTAGGAAACTTCGATGCCCGAATGTTATTTAACATTTTTCGGCCTACCCTCCCCAATTGTAACAAGACCTTAAAGGTAAATGGAAGGCATGACTTTGTCCATATATATTTCGACAACTTTCTCGTAAATAAATAAATATAATAAAATATATTTTTTGCAGCAGACACCGGTGGGTAAATCCTTTCTTCATTGTTTTCTACTGCGCAAAATGTATTTTATTTATTTATTTATGAGAAAGTTGGCGAAATACAGGTCACGTCTTCTATCTGCCCTTAACAACTTCTCTTGAATCTTCCCTCACTTAAAAAAAAGCGTTACGTAACATATGGATGACTCCTAATACGTAGGAAATAATGCTCGGCGATTCAAATACAAGAAGAGTATGACGAATGTATAATTTATTCCTAATCTAACCAGATGATTTTTTGATAGGAAGCGAGCCGCTTTTTTTTAAGGATTGTATTTTTCTATTTCTAAGTTTATTTGATTCGATTTTTCTTAAATGTAATAGTAAAAGCGATATTATTTTTAAAATAGAACTACAACTTCTGCTCAGTAGAGTGTTATGAATTTTTTCCATCATTGGAAACCTAAGAAAAATAGTTAAATTTACACAAATTTTACGTAAAACGAAGAATTCGGAATATAGCCTTAAAAATAGATCGTTTCATTTTACGTAAACAGTAATAAAAGTATACATTTTTTTGCTCTCTGTACACATTCTTATATTTGAAAAATAAGTATCACTTAAGAGGGAAAAAATGTCTAATTCTAATTCTAATCCTTAATTAAAGCAATAGATAGATAAACTCTTCAAGAATAATTATTCTAGAAAGCAGGAGCAAATTCGCGTAATCTTTAGAAACCTAATTAAAATTAAAAATTAAATTATAAATTAAAAGTATTTTGCTTTAGTTTGAAAAATGTAGAGTTACGAATAGATATACAATGTTATTTATTTCTATAAATGTTTTTATTTAATAATAAATTAAAATAAAGTTTATCAGAATCTGAACAAGCTTTATTTTACAAGCGAGCTACTGAACTGAAACATTTTTCAAATCGTATATCAAGCTTCAGTCTTTTTTGTGTTTCCTTTTTTAAAAATTCCTTCTTTTCCTTTCTTTACAATAAATTTCCCTTCTTTCTGTTTTTTTAAATCGAATTTCACCTAAATGTGAACTGAATCAATAAAATTCTAGGAGAAGATTTAACTATATGGTTAAAACTTTATTGTTTGGAAAACTAATTTCCTTTTTTTTATATATAAAATTTTAACATTGAATTCATTATCCAACTTTTTCGTTGAAAAGTAAACTATTCAGTGGAAAATTTACTTTTTCTTTTTGACTTTACAAAGAAAAAGCCTTTCACATTTAATTCGATATATTACCTGTATTAATTTTATTTAAAATAATTCATTTCTCGACTTTCGTTCTCTACTTTCTGTTTTAAGAGCATTTTGTACTGTGAAGCTTAGTGTTGTAAAATGGAGTAATTGGAGCATTTGTTATTGCTTTCAGATATAATTCTTCTTCAATCGATTCTCTACCCGTGATTTAATAATGAAAAACAAAATACTATTCAAGTTTAATAATTGTTTATTTTTCTGATAAGTATTGTCGATAGGTGAATAGCAATTATGATATTTAACGTATGTTATAATTTGTCACTAAGTACCACAATTTTTGATTTAGGATTTGATTTATTTGTTGAGTTTTGAACGTGTACCACAGCATAGTATTAATAAAACTATAAATTATTACTACGGGTGTTTGCTGAATTCCACGGATCGACGACTAGATGTTAACGCGTTACTTTCATTTTTCTGTAAATATATTTAGTTGTATTTTTCCATCGCTAATTAAGAAGAGTAATATGTTTTTTGTATTCATAAGATTGTAGCTATGTTGAAGAGTAAAGGAGACTAGACGAGAGACAGAAGATTTTTTAATAAGATGTTCAAGGTGTAAACATTTTCAACTTGATAGAGTTAAAGAAAAAAAATGCAATTATGTATTATATTTTTTAAGTTTTTTTGTAATAAAACACTAACGTTCAAGGAAAAAGGAAAAGTGACTCGAGAAAGAGCTTCCACTCTAACAATAGGAATCGGAATGACAATTCATTTTCTTACAGACTTATATTAAATGAGGCAGACAAAAGTGTGACAGTACTAAATTTCAAAGAAGATTCAAAGACTGTCGGGAAAATTCTCAAGCAGTTCCAGTTTTAAAAGTTCTCTTAAGCTTAACGATTTTCCGAGAAATCCTTTAGTTTTTAGTCCGATACTTTAACGGAGAGCATGTTAAAAAACGCAAACAAGGGCAAACCAAGAATACCTCCAGGGCTTGGATTTTTAAATTGATTCGAATTCATGGAAATTTATTAAAACTCCTTGAAGTTTCATTAAATCTATTGATGTTTTTTTATAATCATATAAAATTCTTTGAAATATTTTCAACATAAAAATTGTTATATTAAAATGGTAAAATTATTATTCAAGTTTTATATTTCTATTTTGCATCTTTCAATGCACACAGAAAAAAGTTTGTTTAAATTAAACAACAAACAACAAAACATTTATTTAATTTTAATAAACGAAGAATATCCACTTTATTGATTGAAATATATAATTTGTTAGGTATAATCAGGTATAATGTTTGATTTAAATAAAGGATTTGTTTAATTCAAACAATAAATACAATGTGAATAAATTTAATTTAATTTAAATAAAAAATTTATTTAAATTAAACAAAATTTTATTCAAATGATATAAATAAAAATTAGTAAAGAATTTATTTGGATCAAACAATCATATGATTGACCCCAAATCATATTGATAATTTCTTTGAATCAAACAAACTTTTTTCTGAATGTGTAATTAAAATTGAGACTGATTAACGAAATATAGTTAGAAAAATGGAAAAAAAGTCGATTAGTCGTATTTTTTCTTTAAAATTTCGTGTAGTCTGAGTGAGCCCATGTTCCTCTTGGTCGTGTTTTTTTTCACTCTGTTGTATATATTTCAGAAAGTTCGATGGCAGAAATGAGGGGCTATCAGAAAGGCCCTAATTAATATATCGTACTCGGTTTATTACTAACAAATGTGACTCGACTGTTTAAGCAGAGAAGGAGATCGGCAGCACCAAAATCTACACACTGCGACCTCGGCGGGCTTGGGTCCATCTTCTGGCGACAGAATCAAGCCACTTATGCCACCTACACATCCAGGTCTGTAGTTATAATGGTATCTTGGGAGCGAAAGTGCTGGATACCTTCTGGAAAGGATTTATTTAGCACCCTTTTCCCCTTTAATCGCGAGAGACCGCGTTCAGTATCCGAGAAACGATCAACCGGTCTCTCTCGCAGGAAATTAGCCAAACTGCGCTACAATGTCGCTAATCTCGATTTATTTTTTCCTTCCGCGATTGAATCGAATCTATAAAAAGTACATAAACGACAACTCGACCTGCGCTTTCGTCGAGTTTTCGTATCTAAACCTTTTCAGTCTAACTGCGCTTTCACTTTAGTGTTGCTTCTTAAGCTGTTGATAGAATTTTACAGAATTTGTCGTCACATCTTCAAGGTTTTCTTTTTTGCAACTGCTTTTATAGAATTTCAGATGGCTATTCTGACGGAAGACGATATTCTTAATATATAGTTTTTTTTTATAATTAGAAGATAGTTTTTTTCCTCGTCAGGAACTCCATCAGTTTTGGACTTAAAAGAGATTTTTCTATGGAATTCTACATTAATTATATTGCAATGTTAGTGACTTCCAGTTATCATGGCAGAATCGTGGCATATGCTGTTTCGTATTTTGGATAAAAAATTCATCATTCTCTTAGAGACAGCTGAGGAAGAATTGGGAGACTTGAGCTGAAATATTTTTTTTAATTCCTGGATTTCAAGTTAACTGACTCAAACATTTTTTCAGTTGTCAGGCACTGAAGTCGAGGACAGGGAACTGAGAAACTGGAGAAACTTGAAAATATAAGCATGGTTTTGAATGAACATAATAGCTGAAAAATAAAAAACTTGAGTTTTCATTTGTTGTTCAAATGTTACTGATATGTATATTTACAATTAATAGGTGACAAGCGCAATGGAGATCAGTCAATCGGAGTTCCCAACTCAGGTAAGTTCAAACACTTGAATTTTGCTATACCATGTGCAATTTGGAAGGGATTCTATATTGATGAATACATTTTTCTTGAAAAGGCCCAGAAAGTGCATCAAGCGGTGATCCTGAAGGTTCAGCAGGTCCTGGCAAACCTGCCCTCCCTCTTCTACCCCATCTTGGTCCTCGGCCAGGACATTACGCAAGGGTACCTTGGGGCCGACCACCGCCAGGTCCTAGAGAAGAACACCATGCACCTTATCAAACATTACCACCTATCAATCTTCCTCCCCCAAGGATAAGAATGATCCGAGGTATTTTCGGGTATTTTTCATATTTTTTATTTGCAAAATATTTCAGAATTTTGAAAATTTTGTGAAACACGTCTAGTCTTGATTAATTTCAACTCAAACAATCTTGTCCTCTTCAGTTTCAATTTTTTTTCTTTTCTGGGATGAGTAAGAAGTATTTTAAGACTAAAAATTTTCAAATGTCTTGAAATCACTGGACATCTCTTGAAATTAAGTTAAATTTTATTAACTTGTATTGAAGATAACAATTTTTATTTTATTTAGGAAAAATTTTGTACACTCAGCGGTTTTTTTTCATCCAAAGCTTGTTATTTTTATACTTTCTATATTTCTATAAAAATCAACATTTAACCTTGTAAAACGTCACCCGGATTACAGTAAAATTTGTTTTTAATATTTTAAAATTGTAACCAATTGAGATATTCTAATCAAAGCTTTTTATCTTATTAGGTCTGAATAATGACGACAGTCAATCACCAAATCAGATTGGATTGGCGGAACATCATATTGAGTATGAACCGGCACAGTCATACTTAGGAAAACCTCCTCCGGGTAATCCACTTCCATTGATGCATTCCATATGTGATCCACCGCCGCCGCCGCCCCCACTACCTCCACCACCTCAGGGAGCTCAAATGCGGCCACAGCATCTTCAGCAAAACGCTCAACATTATCAGCAGCCGCCCACTTTACAAGCATTTCAATCTCCAACGAATTGTCCACCATGGATGAATTAAGTAATATAATGTAACAAAAAAATCGGCTTTTCGTTTCAAGAGAATAGCGTATAAAAACATTATAAGAGGAATCTTGGGCAGGAAAATGAAAAAGTTTAAGGGTGTTGTGCTCTCAAGTCCTAACTTCAAAATTCGATTTCTTCATTTAACCCACGATTATATTTCGAACTCTTGATTTTATGCAAAATATCTATTTTTAATATTCTTTAAGTAAAATAAAGAAATTACATTTTGAAGGTACAACTTGGACCCGACACTCTTAAGACTGGTCTGTTGATGGTCAAAACAAATATTGTTTGTTTTTCAACTTTTATCTGTCGAATTTCTATTTTTCTATAAAGATGTACTTAAAATGTCTATATTCTAAATATTTCATTAAAAAATAACGTATTATTTATGTACGTTTTTAGGTTTGTATGTAGGTAACTCAGAGCTCGAATTTGGCAACTTCTTGCGCCTTTTTTAAAAAAAAAGATTGGGACTTTATCGAAAAATACGACTAGTTGACTTTTTTAACTAGTTAATTTGAACAATTTTTGAAAATATAATTTAAGAATAACTTTAAAACAGTAATATAATTTCAATTTTGTTACATCGTCTAAAATTTTTTGAAACTATTTTGCGATATTTTTTTTTCAAGATTCCGTGCTACTTTCTTGTAATTTAATGTGAATAATGCGACTTTCTTAATGCCTTCTAGTCGATAGGAGCTCTGAAATATTAATAATATACAATTAATAATTTGTATGCTTTGTTAGTAAAATATTGCAGTGCTATATTACTTATGTTTTAAAACACTTTTTAAACAAATGTAAATAAATCGAGATTTTTATCTCCCTGAAATTGTTTACAAGTCTTATAGGGATAAAAGACATTATTTGTTTTCGACTATTCAATCTGCCCAGCTTAAATACAGTGACAGCAAGCACGAAGTAACATAAGGTATGCACTCTATAGGTGCCGCTGAGAAAAAGTGGCACCGTGTTTTCCGACATTTACAAAATTCTCTAGAATTCTACGAATTAGAATTGCGAGCGCCCCTTGCGTGAAAAGCTAGTACTCATGTATGTTTAAAAGCTTTTTTTTTTATTGTGTATTTAAGTGCGTACTCCTTATATTACTTTGTGACAGCAAGGTTCTTGTTTCCTACCGTTATTTTGTTTTAAGGATTAAATACTAGGACATGTTTTTCAGTTAATTATTATAATCTATAAACAATTGCGGCTGCAAGTTCCCAAAACATTTAAATACTTAATCAAAGCGCTACATGTTTTGTGATGCTGTGTGCACGCAAGTGTTGAGCCGATATTATAGAAGATGTTATAAATATATATTATATTATACTTAATATAGCAATAAATTTGTTGTCGTTTGTTAACTCTTGAGATGTGATTTTATTCTGTACATAGCGAATATAGATATGGTATAGGCTTTTTTTAATTCCTGGTCTCCAAACTTTTACAGACTAAAATTTTCACTGGAAATTGTTGAAGCAAATTTTTAAATCTATTATATTTTATCAGATTTTATTTATGTGCAAAACTGAGTAACTTTTAATATCATAAGATTTCTTTAAGAGACTGATTAGTGATTAAACTAAAGTACAATATTAAAAAATAATCGAAGTCAGTTTTAGATTTATAAAAACAATTTATTAGTACATTACAAGTAATAATAGTGAATTACTGTTATAATTTTTCTTTGATTCAAGTAAAAAAATCAATCAACCTTATAATGGATCTGATTTCATTATATGATTTAACATTCTGATTTTCTTCAATTCTTATCTTATTTTTGCCTCCTTTTGCTTATTCTTCTTCTTTTTGCCATCTTTGCCTCCTGAAAATATAGAAACATGATGTATGTAACTAATATATGTACACGGAAAAAAATTTGGTACAGTTACGAATAAGAGAACTCACCTACTACAATTTGTCCTCTAAATATTAGACGCTTGCTCTTCATGCCTCCTTTGGTCAAGCCAAACATTTTCCGTTAGTCAAAGGTGATTTATCAAAAAGCCAGTATAATAATTCGAATTCAAGAGTGATTTATCAAACAGGCTAATAATAATTACAGCCGAGATGCACATAATAAGCTTTGTGGACTTGAGGAAGATGGTGGGTTACTTCTCAGAACTTATTTCAAACGTCGCGAACTTAGGCATGTTGACTGTGTTGTGCACAGAGTACAGAATGACAAAGGGGCGGCTCTCTTCCGGCCTCATGGCGTTCACGGAAACAGGCAGCGCCACGAGGCTTCAATTAAAACTGACTTGACTTAAGGTGAATCCACACGCCGACTCTAACTCTTGTTCCGCGCGTAAATTTTTCCGCCCGTAAAATTGGTGGGTAGGTATTGATTGGTCCATAGTTTCAGTTGGCCATAATCTCAATTGGCCACAACTAGAGTTCTTAAATGTAGGATCTTAAATTAGGAATGTAACATGCAAAACAACAGCTTACTAGTTAACTAAAGCCACAAAATTCATCTTATAATAAACGTTACTTTATAGGTTATGTTACTGACTAACATAACCTATACTCTGCACACATTTATGACAGTTTTTTCATTTACTACTTGTGTAAAGCTGATTAAGAAGTAATCGAAGTACAAAAAACAGTTTATTACACTTTATCGGTTAATTAATCAATAATTATCTCCCTTGTCATAAAAATCTCTAAAATCATAAGTTCTTATAAATTCTTAGAGAATTTAAGTCTCGGTTATATTCTCGGTTATATTCTCATGGTGCCGTCCTATGATAGCAGAAAACGCAAAGCAGAAAGCAGAAAATCATTGGAGTGAAAGAGAGAGAAAATCTGCCTGTCTCTTTCACTCTTATGATTTTCTGGTTTCTTCTTTGCGTTTTCTGCTATCATAGGACGGC
>UCOK01000278.1:0-14722 GCA_900474325.1 Synergus umbraculus | reverse complement strand
TATATATATATATATATATATATATATGTCTTTTTTTGGTATTTCCTATATGTAAAGCGTTAAAACAAGACTGAAAAAAATTCAGATACAAGTTGCAATACTGTTAGAGATTCTGCTCACTCTTTTACAACAAATTCCCCATAAAGTAGGCCACCATAAAGCGGAAATGGTGTAGCAAATGGTTGTTCTTAAGAGTCATAGATATATATCAGGAAACCAGTTTATATCTTTTCCTAAGATTACCTTCTGCTTCTAAGAATACGACTTTCAAAAGCCAAATAAGATTCATCCAAGTTTTACTTGAGAATCGACTAAACCGATCAGAAAATTCAGCGATTTTCGCGCATCATCTGCCTCTACTTATTTTAGCTGCAGTTTTAGTTTCTGGAATGGGAATTCCTATCTCTAACTAGATATTTATAAGTCGAAACACGTTTTGAATAAACGATAAAAATTTTCCCTAGATTTCGGTTCATCTCGAAGTCTCGGCTGTGCTGCTTCTCCTTTCCTCGATCTTCCTCCCCCTCTTTTTCCTCTATTCCCCTCGCTAGCGCTAGAGAAGATTCGTTTTGTTCTTGTTGTACTCATTCTTTTCGTATGCTATTCTCTTTTCATTCAAGGGTCTTTCCTACTCCCTGCGCATCTAGATATTTCCAACCACTGCACCTCTTTCGAGCTTTTCGATTGAAAGGAGCACGCGGTACGGAAAAGCTCCCTTTCCTCCTTCCTCTTTTCCATTTCTCTTTTCCACCATTTATGGACATACGGCATACTACCCAGAGCAGCCTTATAGATTCATACGCGAAGCAGAAGGTTGAGTCCACTTGACTCCAGTAAAAACCTCGTCCCATTGGGAAACGAATCTTTGATTGGTCTCTTAGACTTCAGAGAACTCGCTTGGGGTTGATGTCATTCAACTCAACAACGATGCAGAGAAACTTTTTCAATTTTTATTTTGTTTTTCTACTTTACGTGCTTTTGCTTCATTGAGTAAAAGAATCAAATACGCTTGATATTGCAATTTGCATTTTTCTCTGTTTAAAATATTTAGTCCTATTTAGCCAATTCTAGGTTCTAGCTGATCTGAAACTCAAGGTACAGTAATCCTTATTTTGCTCCGCGATATTAAAATTCAAAGGTGTTGGTTGAAGATTTTTTCTATTTTAACACCGTCGATGCGACGCACGCATCTGCTCGTTATGAGAAAGGTTCTCCTTTAATCCCTTGGGGCTTAGTAGCTAAGTGGAGGACACGAAACCGACTCAAGAGAGACAGAGAATTATGTAGGGAGACGATCGCAAGGACTTGTGACCTGGATCACGGTCTAATTAGGATCGTGTGACAGGAGTGGCCTTAAAAGCTCTACACACCACACACCAATTGAAAGGTAAATACATCCGTGTGGTTTACCGCGTCAGGATTGTCTATGATTCTCGTAAAAGTCCTACAAAAGAAATAGCGCTCGGCTGTGTGTTTTATGAGCTCATATCTGCAGAAGCAACTTTTACGAGCCTGCAAACATCATGATCTTTAAATTCTGCATACTATAAGCTAAGCTAATTACCATAAGGAAAAGAATGAAAAATTAGTAAAGTAAACCGGAAACAACGATGAACAAATTTAATATTTTACTGTATTAAAAGAATAAAAATATGAATAGAAATATGATAATTTTCCAATAGAGGCGACACATTACAATGTGTACGAGTCTTTTGCCAAGACAAACAAGCACTTGGTGATGGAGTGAATTATTTATATGATGCAGTAAACGTGACGTAACATAATATTGAACTTTATAATTATCCTAGATAACTGACGAAAACAAATAGTGATGTTCTGTAAATTCATGGCTACTTTCATGTAGTCATAGATGAGTGATGATGCACCTATTCGACTAATCAATTATTTGCAATGATGCAATAATGTTAGATAGTAAGTTTGATGATATTTGTTCCAAGAATTATTATGACAATATATTAAGCTATTATTGTCTGACATCATTTATTTATTACTGTAGAAATGAAAAAGTGTAGCTGGAAAGTTCTTTGTAATGATGTTTTCGGAGGATTCCATATTTCAGCAAGTCGATCATCTCAGAATAATATCCCAGAAATATGTTTCCAACGAGATGTATAGTAGACTCATCTGATACGATGGCTGAACTTAAATCAAACAAAACTACTTAGGAAGTCTGCCCTCGCGGTAAGGTTTAGAGAGGAAAATCGAAATATTAACATCTAAATCAAATCTAATCTAGGGTCGAAATAGCTCCTATCCATTTTAATATAATTCTATACCATTTTTATATCTCTGCTGGAAATTATCATTTAATTTTACTTCAATATTTTTTGTTTAACAGAAACCTAATGTAGTTCAATATTTCAATCTTCATTCTGGACTCTCTAAAATTGAATCAGTAAAACTCCACTGATTTGCAGTGACTCTTTCCTCACGATTTTAATCAGTGAAAATTCACTGAAATTTTCAGTCATCTTCACTAAACTACTAAAAGTTTCAGTGACTTTTCACTGATTCAAGTTTAGAAAGGAGATTTAAAATAATATCAAGGAATTTCAAGAGGTTTTAATAGTAGTTTAAAAACGTCAAGTAGGATTTTTCGAAATTTCTATAGATTTTAAGTGATTTTAAGGATTTTCAAGATATTAATGTACGTAAAAATTCTAATTAATTGAATTACAGATGCATTAATATTTTATCTAGTCTCTTGAGAATCAAGAACCACATAAAACATGCATTTTTTTATAATCAGCATCTCATCTTCGCTTGTCGCATTTGCGCTCCGTCCAAGCACGTTATTATGATGTAATTGAAGTAATTCCAATTTTCTGGCTGCCTGGTTTCGTGCATGCCAATATATTAGACTCGATATATCCGATAATTATTCAAAAGTTTACCCACTTTACCCAAGGAGCGTCCATGGAGGAAAAGTATGAGGATCGTATACGTTAAAGAGAGACAGACTGAACAGACTTTAACCAAAAAGGGATAGGGGATGCTGAAGAGGTTGAAGGGGTGGTTGAGGGGTTGGTGAGGGCTGAAGTGAAGAAGAGATTGTTAAGGGAGGTGGTGGAGGCAGGAGATGTG
This sequence comes from Synergus umbraculus, assembly GCA_900474325.1. Lineage (NCBI taxonomy): Eukaryota > Metazoa > Arthropoda > Insecta > Hymenoptera > Cynipidae > Synergus > Synergus umbraculus. The sequence continues at coordinate 11,617 of UCOK01000278.1, read as the reverse complement.
GGTTATCGGCAATTTTTCACTCTCCGAACGGCCGGTGATTTTTCAAGTTACTATAAAACTAAAATTTCTCACCCTGTCGCGCGTCTCTCACTCTCTCTTTGCCACGTCCTTCAGAACGAGGATCTCGCGGTTTCCCTGAGATGCCGTTACACCTTTAAACTTTTCGACATTTTTCCTAGTCGGCTCGTCTTTCCCCCATGCATCCCTCACCTTTTTTTCTTCTTCCTCCCACTCTTTTGCATCTGCTCGTAGATTTATACCTAGTAGGACTATAGCGGGAGGCACTTCGTGAAAATTCATGCATAATTCCTTCACAACGAATCGCACCATGCTGTGGCGTGATCTTTTCTGCAAGAGATGTATGAGAAATGCTTCGAGGATATTACTTTCGTTTGCTGATATTAATGAAGAAATTCCAGCTTGAATCATAGACCGGCTCAGTTATTTTGAATTTTGAACAGAGCTTTCCGATTGTGGATGAAATTTACTCTCTCCAGTTTACCATTTTATGGAAAACAGAAGCAATTTATCAAATATAATTTGGAAAGACTTTAAAAAGGAATTAAATCCGAGAATAAATCGGTTTTTTATCGATATAATCGTCAATATCTCGATTTTCTGCGCATTGCAGCATCGGCTGTTTATTATAATCATTGATAACAATTATGACCAGAATGACCATCCAGTTATCGGACAATAATATCTGCGATACCATTTAATCACGCATAAATTCGCGGTTCCTTGCTATTGAACTTTTTTATCAACATTTTTATCGCTGTTTACTGCAATGAATAATAATTCTTTCCATTTTATATTGAAATGATTATCAATATTTTTATAACTTCTAAACTATATTTAGGAATGAATTAGACATTTTTTAAATAACCTTCGTTGCAAATAACAGAGAGAAACCAATAATACTCTCGTTAATCAAGCCCCCCCCCCCCTCTATTTCCGGTGGTTGCGGGCGAATGTGATTTCCGGTTGAAATTTTCTGTCGCCACTATCAACTTGCAACTGAATACTAGTAAAGAGTTCGAAAATTTATACGCCTAAATGGGAAACTGCGATCCTTTATCGACTCAATATTCGATAATGCCGAAAGTTCTTGGAAACGAGCCCGGTTCAACTATACCATCATTATCTCGGAATAGAGCCATGGGATTTCAAACAGTCTCCAAATTCGAGAAAGTAAGGCACACTATTAGAGAATTCTGAAGTAAAGTCAATGAGTCAGCTCTGAACTTCATTAGAAACTCCTTTATTTACTCTGCTAAGCATATTGACTACTTCTAATAAAAGTAGATGAAACTTCTCATCACTCTCTTTAGTAACTTCGTTTACAGTTACCGAAATTCATTTTGAAACGATCCGGGGCTAAACTTAGTTTATAAGAAGTAATTTGATTCATGTTGCAATTTTTCCCTGCGAAATCTATCCTTCAAATGTTTGAATCCAGTAGAGTCGTTTAAATAAAATATTGCTAACATTTAATAAATGTACTGTAACTGGAATAAAATCTATCATTCTACTGGTAACGATTGAGATAAAGTTCTTTTAAGCAGTTGTCTTGCGGAATGAAAGACGCGATTGGCTGAGAGTAGTATAAGATAAGAAGATGAAGTGCCTCGTAAAAGTATGATGGAACTCTGTGTACGATGTAAAAAGAGTTGATTATGATGGCCCTGTAGAGCCATAAAAAATGTCTTCGAGTTTCAATGATTTTTTTATTTTGCATAGTACGACACCAGTTACGAGCAGAAGGCCCTGAATAAATAAGGAGACGTGAATATAAATAAGGGAACGTCCAAAAAATTAGAATTTAAGATAAATATAAAGAAATGTTAATTTAATAAGATTATAGTAAAGTCGAATCAATTAAAACTCAATAAAAAATAAGTAAAACATATAATAAAACTTGAAATTGTATTATATAAAAGGTAGACTTTCTCGCTGACTTTTTTAGAGTTTTTTTTTCAACATTTGGGTATTTTCTGCCTTGAATGGACATTACATATCGATTTTGCGAGGGAGAACGTTTGCATTGAAATTCATCTTACCCTGACTCTAACCACAGAAAGCGTGTAGAATCGCTTGTGGAAAAGACGACCCACGGTTTTCAGTAGAGCTGATTCCTACAAAAGTTTAGAACTATTTCGCTTTAACGTACGAGAGTTCCTTGCACCAAAACCCCACATAGTTGGCATACTTTGGACGATAGCAGGTTCATTTGTCAAACTTAGTAAATTATATGGTACTCAAAATCCACGTCGTACATTTGCCTCTGTTATTTCATCAACCGCCAATGCACGAGCTTAATTATCTGTGTATTTTCACACATCCAATTAATTTAATTTGTACTCAAAAAAAGGTTTTAGCTAAAGTTATTATAGACACTTCTGATGTAAAAAAATTTCTTGTTACGTTAACCAGAGAAATTGTTAGTCACAGAAATTGTAATTTCTGAAATTAATCAAAATTAGAGGACATTTTCGTTTATTAGAGAACACCTGATATGAAAATTTAATGCACTCAATAAAGTGTAGAGATGGAAATTGGGACCGATAGGTAATGAGTTGTTAACGACAGAATTACAACTTCGTGCCGGTAGAACGACTTAATAGGATATTAACGGACGAATTGGAAGGGAGGTGGTGGAAATTAGAAAATTAGCCTACAAGATTTCAAAGATTAAGTGGCAGGTCTATAATCTAACTGGATGTCGCGTACCAGGAAGTATAATTTCATAGTCAATCATAAATCCACATTCAGAATAGATGAATGCAGTTTCAATTGTTCTACTTTTTAAAAATTTCTTTCACTTCAATTATGTTTTGGCAGCTCTGTTGTAATTTTATCTTTGATTAATTATAAGCTACTTATGGAATATTCCGTAAGAATAGACATATAATTAATGGAAAAATAATGAATGATTAAAATGTTCACCTATTTTACATTTTAGAAAAGAAAAGTCTTCCATATAGAGTTTCCCTGACTTCTTTTTAGCTGGGTAAAATAATATCCCGGACTGTTTTGTTGTGACCCCTGTCTTTAGATGGGAAGAGTTAATGGAAGGAAAATAAGAGAAAAGAAGAAAAGAGCGAAGAATGAAAAATGAAAGATGGAAAAAAGGGGTTCTTCTCGCGTGCGAATGAAGTCGAAATTAATTATCTTTCGCGAGCCTAATCACCTGCGGGAGGCCGTCCGGGCAGCTTCCGGCGATGCTGCCCGCTAGAAAGTGGGCTAATGAGCAATTTTCAAAATTTGCATTTCAAAGTCTTTAGTTCCGTGGTCGTCGCCATCGTCCTTCTTTCGCAAGCGTGTTACTGCTCTCGGTTGAGCCGAGGACCTTTTTGCAGGTATCACGCAATCCGCTTATCAATCAACTCGACTCGCCCCCTAGTATCACGATAGTGCCTTGAGTTTCGACCAATATGAATATATTTACTTGAACGGGAGAAATCTAGTGCCACTACCTAGCGATTCACGAAAGGCGACCAGATTACTTTATCTGATTTCACTTACAAGCGTAAATCAGTGACGAATCTAAGTTACCACATGCGACATAATAAAGACGAAAATTGTCACAAAAAAAAAACAAGAACATAAATAATACCCGTATACAAAATTATTACTTTAAAATCCTGGGAAACATTGTATTTCTTAATTTTTTCGAGCATGAAGTTATTTCGTGGAACATTGCAATTATTGCATTATTCGACAGAATAAAATTGAACATTTATTCATAAAGAATTATTGATCAAATTAATTTCAGGGAAAAAAGTTCTCACATATTTGCTTTATCATCCTAATTATTATCAGCTTCTATTTTCACTTTCGTGTTGATGCTGATAGTAGTCTGGATCATAAACTGAAAATTACAGTTCTTAATGAAGACACGTGGCCTAGAATCTAGTCAATGATGGGCTATAATGATCGAGGAGATAACGCCATGCAATTTGTTGTGCAGAATATTCCCAGAACTACTCTTCCCACGTCCTCGCAGTTTCACTATTTTATTGACAATGTTCGCCATTAGCAGCAAAACAAGGATTATGCAAAGCCGTAAATTAATTTTGGATAAACTTCCGAAAATGCAATATCTCCGATTGATTGGCCACTGAGTACACATACGTATTTTGACTCTGACGAAAAAGACCATAAATATATTTTTCAATATATATTTCGCGTTTTTTGATATTATTTTGAAAACAGTTAATTTTCCGCGAGTATAATATAATAATTAAGTCATTAAAATGATAATTTTTTTAAGCAGGTATGCAATTAAGGAGATTTTAAGTTATATAACATAGAAATATTGCAGCATAATTTAATGCTTTACATAAAGCAAAACCAAAGTCAAATACGTGTTACTAAAATTGGGTTGCGAAGTTTAGCGACTGATTATACTGAGACTTAAGGTAATGTGACTTAGTCTATAGTTATGGCCTAATATGCATACTTCAAGTTGCCAAATGTTTCGTGAGAGCAGAAAGAGGGTCTGAGGTCGAGGGTTTGTGGGTGCGAAACCAACCGTGGAATTTCTCGCTTCTCGCTCTATATATTTCTCTGCTCTATAAAAGCTCATGAGAGTTGGCGAAACAAACGAGTTCCAGTGACTGAAGCTTTTTTCATTGACTGCCGTAGTCCCTGCAAAAGTATGTAACCTTCATGCCCACAGTTTCAGAAAGAACTTTGAACATTGAGAAACATTCCGGATGTAAAGCGCATCCCAACTTCGGCAGGAAAACTATAAATTTTCCGGGTGAAATGATAGTAGAGAGAAAGAGAAAAGCACTAGTTCATAAAAAAAATAACAGATTTATCGCCTCCGAAAAGACCGAAAAGAACTCTTGAAAGCAATAGTCTGAATTTATCTACCTTATTATCAATCAAAAAGGATATGAACACGTGCAATTAACGAATAACATGTGTTCCTACAATTTGAAACAGTAGTATATATTTTTGAACAATAGAAAACGATGAATTATTATTACATTGTGTGCAACCCAATTATAAGGCGATTAAATATTTCAATTAATTCATTTCGAATTGAAATTAGAATACACAGTTTTCATATTAAATACGCAAACATAATTGTCAATGCGGCAAATGTGTCATCGGCGTGCCTGTCAGCGATGTGTCCCAACCTATTATTTGCGGTTATTTCCGATTTCGTCTCTCAAATGTATTCATTATATTCACCAAATACGTGATATATACTCATCAAAATGTTGAAATATATGACCCATAAATATTTGTCCCTCAGAATTATTCTTTAGAAAATCTGTTTTACTATTATAATGTAAATATGGACAGATTTATTGATGGGGGAGAAAGAGATTTAAAAGGTGTAAAAATAATTCGTTAATGGTATTAAGTAAAGGTGAATACCAAAAGATCACATTTATGTGATAATTTATGAAATTTCCGCCCTATTTCGTGTCGAACAGTAATAATTTACTTTTGTCTTTTGTAGTTCCGATCATATCTCCAAACTGAAGAATCATTTTATGAAAAATACGAAGGCACGCGATCGACGCTTTCCCAATGTAGTTTCTAAGACCGAAAAAGAAGAAAACCCTTCAATTGAAAAAAACGAGACATTCTCATATAATTATCGAAATAAAATGTTATTTCTCTCTGACCTCTCTATTTTATCTTGATTAAAATCGTTGAAGAGTGGCAAAGTATTTGATGGATTTAAATGAGAATGTGATAGATATTTGTTGTTTGAAACCTACTGATGAATGAAAAAGAACGGATTTCGACGTGATTGGTCAATTGAAAGATTGATGACCAGCGATCCATTACGAATATATCGATGCGTAACAGACTCCACAGAGTTTTACTTTCTTTTCATTGCATTAGCTGTTCTATGTCCGATGCGTCACTGTCATTTTATTGGTGGAAGAGCCCTACGATTGACTAGCCAATCGATTGCCACGAGTAATGGTATACTGCCGAAATATCCACTCTGGGACACAAACAAATTAACATTTTATATTATAAAGACCAATACCATTTTCCGTCATCATATTTATAAATTTATTTCAGAGTCTTATCAACCCTATAGTCTAAAAACAATTTATTCCGCGAACTATAATATGAGCGGAAGTATACGTACTCGCACGAGTTAAAAAACTTTCTGATTTGAAATTCAAAGGACACCAAGTGCCTTGACTTTCCAGAAGGAACGCCTTCATTTTCTAGCAGTCAAAGAGAAAAAAAAGAACAGCAAATTTTACAAAACTGCCCCAGGTGATGTGAGGAGAAATTTCGTTCTAGGAAAGTAAGTACATAAAGGATAAAAAACGCCTGGGGTCAAACATGGCGTGTGCTTCTTCGATGAAAATCGATAATTCTTCTTTAATTTTGTCAGAGGCACAGAATGAAGAAAAGCGAGCTACATGCGGACATCGTGAACGGTAGCAAAATGAAATTCGTAACAACTAACCTCAGGCGAAAAACAAGTCGATATAAGCTTCAGCTTCAATTTCCTCACGGAAAACTATTATATAAAAATGTTGAAAAAAGAATTGACAGCGAGTATCAAGAGGTTCGGAGAATTAATTAACGAGCTTGCGAGAAACTGTATCACTTCATTGGCCTGCTGAGGTATTTGATAATTAAACTGATAATGAATTCAAAACTGTTGTTCCGAACCGAATACAGTGCCAGCATTTGCTGCACACAGTTGCCGTCAAACTTCTTGTCACAACAGAAACTTTAAAGTCGGCTTTGCACTCGGAGTGAAGAGAGAACAGTCTCCTGTGCGTATCCACTTAAGGAGTTTAAGAAAACTAAAAAAATAGAACTTCTTTTGAAGCTTTAGAATGATTTACTAATGGCGAAAAGTGCAAAAGATTCTTATATAGTATATATAATATATAATTCGTCTTTGGTAAATTAAAGGGAGGAAAAATAATTTTCGGATTAAAATATGTTCGGTTCCATATTTGTTGTTTGGCAGTAATTAATTACTTTAGAAGGATGAGTATAATAAATTAAGATGGGCGTTCTTTTTGATAACTCTTTGAAAGTTCAGAGGTGCGTATAAATAAACTCTCGCTTGGAGTGCTTTGAAAAAAGGCCCCTCGAAGGGTTGTAAGGCAGGTTGGAGAAGGTTTGTCGGAGGGTTGAAAATCACTTGTCCAATGGTCGAGTGGGAGGTCACCCTCTCGATGTCGAAGGACCATACTGGCTACAATGAATCAAAGCATGCGAGACAATGCCCCGACAAGAGAACCCTGCACATCCGCGACGATGACATTGGATACGTGTTGGGAAGACCGAAGATACACTTCATATCCGGAAGAGAGTATAAAACTCGAGTAGCGGTGTTTCGAGACCGAAAAAGTATCCTACACTCTGCAAAGATGCATTCCCTTCAAGAAAAAGATTAATAGCGTTGCCGAAATAAAAGCGACGAGTTTCGGATTTCTTCTCTTCAATTGATAATAACACCTTTTTCTCTGGCTCTATAATAATAGTTTGACGGTATTCTAAGAAATATTAAAGAAGAAATATTAAAAAGTATATAGAATTTAGAAAAAAAAAACTATATTTTGTAAATATTAAAATGAAACATAATTTGGAATTTAAAAAAATGATCAAAGCGTTTTGAATATCAAGCAAAACTTTAATTAAATGCCGTGAGCAATATTATTACGATAAATCAGTTTATGTTAAAAAACTGCATAAAACCTTTTGCAGCAGTAGAGATTCTATAAAAACGTTTTCATGACACTTTTTTGTAGGAACACACTTTTTAAAAGGCTTTTGATATTAGCGTAAAGTTCAGTGTGGCTAAAGCTTTTAAATTGTTAAGGCAGAGAAATTTCCATTTTAAATAAAAATATCCAGGCTGAACGTATTCAAAAAGAATATTTAATTTTTACATTCCGGTAAAATATGGACGCTAGCTAATAAAAATCTTTCATTGAATTGAAGTGTCAATGAAATTAGTGAAAGCACTAAAATTGAAGAAAAAACTAAATAAATGATTAATTTTATTTCCTCTGTCAAATTTTAAATAATTAATATTCTAATGACAAACTGATTATATATAATTCTCAACGTATTTAAAACTCATTAGCAAATGTGTATTTATTTTCTCTTTTAATTCAAACTCGACATCAGAAAAACCTTTCATTAATACAAAATTTCTATACTTTTGATTTTAATTAAAAATCACTTATTTCTCTCTTAATTAATAAAAGAATAAAATAAACAATACCTATAATTTTGATAGATCCTAAAGAAACCATTGCAAATTTCCTATTTTTTCCTACCAAATGAGGAAGTGAAAATCTAGCCTTAGCTTTAGAAAATATATCCCAGTCACGGAGGCAAACTACCTCAGCAATTTTTGATTCGTGCAACGTCGACATTTCCAATGTCGAAGGAATGACAAACGAAAGTAGACGAAGACAGACATCTCACGTTTACTTAATACATATGAGTTGTGCACGGCTAAAGTACAGAATAGAAGTTAACACACATGTGAATTTTTCTTCGTGTGTGATCGTGAGAACTCATGGAGGAGCGTGTAGTTTGAGGTCGAACCAAGTTGAACTTATATAGTTAGTATGCTATGTGGCTCCACCCTGAGCTAGTGTATCCATCACGTTAGCTCGAATAGAAGCGAGATGGTGCCATGACTTTGCCAGCATCCGATGGGGTTCGAGGGAAGATAGATACGACGTGCGCTTGGGTGCCGAGCAGCGAACTGACAATCCTTCTCCCCTACCACAACCAAAACTCGTCCTCTTAGCCAACGGAGCTAAACCATTCCCGACGATGTTAAATAGATTCTTGGGAACTCAATAACTTAAAGAACGAAAACCCTGTTTACGTTTTTGTTTCCGTTTTTCCTCTTCGTCTTCTACCTAGCTCTTTCCTCATCGTCCATCCTGACTTCAATTGGCTTCGCACCCATTCCAAACCCCAGCTCGGTTTCCACCTTTTACGTCTAGAATTACCCATGTGAAAAGCAATTGAAGGCTTCTCACATTTCGGAAATCGATGTACTTTTATCTGAAATTTTAGGACGTTTGACTGACGTCAACTTTGCTTTAACGTTATTAGAAAAACGAAACGCTATTTATCGCAGAAAAATATTTACGTAAACTAGCAAACAGTTTTGTTTCCCCCTTTTTTTTTTTTTTTTTTTTTTTGAAAGGAAATTTCAATCGAATTCTTCAAATAGTTTACATATCAGAAGTGTTTACGCGTTGGTAGTAAAGCCCGACCTAAAATGTGACCGTACGGCTGACTAGAATGTCCGTCCCTACTTAGAGCGTACTTATATTAACGGAAGTCATTATCCAAATGATTTTAATATATATTGTTCAACAACTTACTATATTTGTTCAATGACACCTCTTCCTTCTTTTCATTTAATGTGAAAAAACCACTCGACTTACCTGAAAAATAGAAAGAGACATAATTAATTGGAGGTCATTAAAAATTTCAGAAAAATAGGTCAAGAATATCTTTGAAATATTTTCTGTGATGTTCAGAATATAATAATGAATTCTTTTTTCGCTACTTCAGTTAGATATGAAACATTTTCTTTAAAGCTTGCAAATGTGAAGAGAACTCAATTACTATCTTCACATGTCAGAAAAATCTAAAGTACTTCTGACCTGGTAACATTTAAACTCGTATTTAAAAGAGTAAATATTTTAAAATGCGGCTTTTAATAGCTATACCAATAGGAATGATGGACTGATTAAGTTTCGACTTATCACTATTTTTATAAAAATAAAATAATATAATGACAGAGAAAAAACAAGATCAGAAATTAAAAATAATATTCAGAAGAAACAAGCAAGATAGCTTAATTCTTCTGACTATTATTTCCTTTTATTTTCAAACATCTTTTAATTTCAAGATTATGTTCTTATCGCGATAAAATTGAATCTTCATATCTTTAGACGTCTACATATTTTCTTCAATATAAAAGATTGGAAAACTGCTTTCTCATATTATAATAGAATAAAAGTACGATATATGTTGCTGGAAATAATAAAATATTGTTGTTTTGACGAGACGTCTTTATATATCTCCTCAAATTTTCTATACGTATTTCCAGCATCTGCGAATACTTTTATTGAAAAAAGACTTAGACTTGTTAAATCAAAGAATATTTCTTGAATATAAAAAGTATCCTTCAACTCTAAAATTTATATTTATCTCTGGAATAATAAATGAGTAAGCAACGTAAGCCTGAGTCTTATTTATATCAAGAAATTATACGAACTCGACTCTCGGATCTATGTCGAAATTATATTTAACATAATGTATTTATCATAATAAACAGGCTCCGATTTGGTTCAAGGCTGTCTAATCTAGTACATTTTAATGCTTGTTTCTTGTCTTTGTCATTATTACATCAAGCATTGTCTTCATTAGAGAACTGAGATTGCCACAACGTGCAGCTGGCATCATTAGCATAATTTCGAGAAATTCGACGCTTTGCGTTAGGACTAGAGGCTTTAACAATTCGCTCGCCTTAAGATTAATGGCTGTAAACTGGGAGATTCCTAGAGAGTACCTCCGTTGTTTCAACTCGTCGGACAGACTGAACACAATTCTAGTTTTGGCTGGAGCCGGGAATCGAATTCGCTTTGAGACGAGAAACCGTGGAATATAGATATATACATATTATGCATATATATTATATGTGTGTGTATTATTTACCCACACAACTGTACATAAATATACCCAACGACTGGAAAATTGGCCCCCAAAGGGGAAGATGCGCGCTCACCGGTATCCAAAGCATTGTTACGGCGTCCGTCTGAATTTCAACAGTTCCTAATGGACTTTGGCGACTGATGAAAGTCCTATTAGAAACGATTCTCATACAATCCGCTTAGGAAGGCTATTTTGACAAACGAGTCCAATGTAGAAAAACTCTTTTAAAACCCCCTTGGAGAATTCTGGTTCCAAAGTAAAAGCCGCTTACATTTAAAAATGAATTCCTAGAATAACAATTGCGAAACTGAAAAAAAAAAACATATTCCTAAGTCAACAAAGTAAATTTCTTTGATTTCATTAACTTGATAGTAACAGAAGTTTCGAATTCATTGCTATTGATGAATAGCAAACTCATCCCAAAGATTTTCTGATCTATTAAGTTTTATCAACGGCTTTATACACGGCAATCGCTCAATTCTCCCGTGTAGAAATTTCCCTATTTGTCCCCATTTAAAGTAGGGGTCTAGCGTGGCCCGGACTAGAATTTCCAGTCTAGAAAAAACTAATCAGGGCCCTGTCTGGCCCTAGTGGGAAATTTCTTACTTTGATAAGTCTATCTGTATCTAATGGGGCCCCGACTAGAAAATCCCCACTAACCTTACTTTCGTAATTAATATGAGATTCGGCCGTTAGTGGCGCTCAACATAACCTCTCTTTCGTAAAGTCCACAAGTGTCAGTCGTGAGTCGTGTCTTGACGGTCGTGACAATATAGAAATAAATGGTCTATTATGGAAAAAAAAGGCACTAGCAAGAGCAAGGACGATTGCGAAGCAAAAAGTTTCGCTTGCAACAAAAGCTGCAAAAGGAAATTTTCGAACGCAACAACAGTTCTGAAGGTAAGTAATGTAT
>UCOK01000277.1:0-19124 GCA_900474325.1 Synergus umbraculus | reverse complement strand
ATATATATATATATATATATATATATACATATTAATTGTAATATTGATTGGTACGTACGTGATCTCGAGGAATGCTAAAACGCCAATGCTGGAATCCAATTTATACGCTCTGTTTCTTTTGGTATATATGTTTTGTTATCAGTCTTTTGAAAATACTTTAAACACAAACTACAATTTTGTGCTGGGATTATCTAAATTGTACTTAAAATCTTCGATTTAAATAACATATATAAAGTAAAAAAAAAAGACATTTTTTAAAAGCATTTTCATTTTGATGCTGAAACTTCACTATTACCAGTTGTTTTATAGTAAAGATGCTACATGTAGAACCAAAACTGAAAGTGTTAAAATAGGTTGATTTGACTCTCATTAAATCAAATTTGCAGTGCAAAGATTATATTATTATTAAGTATTAATTTTGAATTGAATAATTATAGGAAAGATAATTAGGTACTGTTAGCGAGGATGGCGAAGCATCCCTCGATACGTAACGTACGAAGAATCGTCAAATGACTCATGTGACAACACTGAGGATTAATAAATACTGAAAGATTTTTGGTTTCTCGAATCATTCGAACTTAGATGCTTGAAACTAAATTTGTAAATCACTAATATAAGAGATCGATTTCGAATTAAGAACCTAGTAGAATATTTGATTAATAATTTTTGTATCACAAATGTCTTTAATTTTTTTCTAAAGAGCGCACGATTCGAGAAACAGCTTAAAAACGCAAAAATGAAAGCGTAACTTAAGAAGGACAACATCTTGAGAGACACCGAAAGGGGATTGTGACGTACCACTAGATTAACTAGATTACGACGTTACATTGTGTGTTGTGGTCGCGGCAAGAAGAAGAAGAAGAGATGAAGGAGGTGTGCGGCGTCCCCGGCCAGCCGGTCGCCCGTCACACCCTGAAACAGAATAACATTGTCACTTCCATCAAAATGATTGTCATCACTCCTCACAATCTATCAACTCTTTCCTACTTTTTCACTCTTTCACAAAAACTTGACTTCATCAATCAAAATTCAAACACAGTACATTTTATTATACATATACATAAACGTAAAACTGCAAACATATCAAACATTACACATTGCATATACGGAAAAACTTAGTTATCAAGATTTTTCTTAACTGTCATCGATTCTTGGACAGGACAAAATTTTTGAAACTGTTTCATTAACGTTTTTTAACAATCTGAAACACTTTTCCGAGGAGAATTCTAAAACAGTTTTCAAAATTTTCCTTGACTCACAGAGTAGTTGAGAATGAAAAACTCTTGTCCTATCCAAAAGTCGATGACAGTCAAGGAAAGTTTCGATAAATAATTTTTTCCGTGGCAGAGTGTACCTAACACTCTTTTGAGTGATCGCAATTGATCAAAGATATTTGTGTCATTTCAATAAAACGTTATCAATTAATTAAAAACTACTATTCACAGTAAAAAAGTACTAATATATGTAATTCGTTTAGTCAGGCTTAATAATTCATTTAATTACTCTTACTAAATGAATTAGTAGTTTTTTACTTCTTACTAATTCAAATTGATAGAGTAGAGCATCAGAATACATAAGTATACAGAGGTTGAAGGAAACCAAATGATTCAGCTATTCGATATATACTATATCCCGTCAAATATATTGAGGAAAATTATATTGCGCGCAGGTATCTGGATTTAAATAATTTGAAAGTACTTTCAAAAGTTTATTTTTTCACTTTTATATAAATTAAGAGTTAAGAGTTTAAGAGTTAATAAAATTGACCAACATCAGTGATGCATATGATGCATCACTGACTCATGTGCTTTTACATTGATTGTGAATCGATTATATATAAGTATAGGTATATGATTTCTCCACTAACCAAAATCGTATTAAGAAAAAATGATTTAATTATAGGAGTCTCTTAAAGTGTCACTTCATAATAATCAACTTGTCACGCGAAAAGTAAATTTCCTTGATCTCCCATGTTCCGGGGTCACTGTTATTTGCAGCATTCGCTTATATGCCCTTATAATGTCATATCTCACTTTTAACGTCTAAAACCGGTCATACGTGTTGGTGGTATAAGTTAGTTACGCTTGGCAGGATTCGCACGTTATGTAAACAGTTACATTGCGTGTATGTATAACGTTTTCTCGAAAGTATAAGCAAGTTGTGGTGGGTGTGGCTTATTCATTACCCGGGATATATAATCGCCTATCGGTTTCCTTCGAGATCACTTTCATGCCTATAAACACGCGCAAATTGAGGGCTCGTATTCCTACGTCACTATAGTCCTCCATACAATTAGTTGATCACCAAAGCCTCTGACATTTCTCGCGTTATCAGAGCATGAAGTACGCGACTCTATGATTGATTACATGTAAACTGACCTTAGAATAATGGTTTTGACATTCTTTATACATACACTTTAATTTCAACAACTTCAAGAAAATTCTCACAGAGGTTGAACGCTAAAAATCACCTAATGGAATAGAATGTATTGAAATTGGTTCAAGAACGCTTCCAAATTATGGGTTTCACACAATACTACGTGCTTGTAAATCATTATTAGACTGATTGTGGACATGACATTTCAAATGGCATAGCCTGCAATATTCAGAATGCAGACGTGGCATTACGAATAGACCAATTTAATAGCTGGGAAATAGTTGTACCACTTAAAATGTCATATTCACAATGAGGCTTTCACTTTGATATTAGATAACTTGTATTCAATATAATTTTTAAAGTTATATGATTCTGGGAAAAACTTGAAAAATAATAATGTGAAAAGTGTTCTAGAAAGCTTAATTCTTGCTCGAAATGAATTTTTAGGTAAACTATTAACAGATTTTAATACAAAGCATGATTGTTAAAATATTACCATCAGTGAGGTTTGATCCCAAATGTGGCGTAAATGGTAGTTATGATGATAATAGAGAGGGAGAAAGACGGGGAGGGCAATCAGTGCGATGATAACCAGCATTACCACGTCAACTCATCCCATCCCTTTTCGATCTCCACTTTGTAATCCTACGGGATTCTATTATTTATGATGAAAACTGTCGGGGTAGTTTGACGCTTACATACAAATGACGTATTACGATTTATTCATTTTGGACTCATACGCATATATATATGCTCTATAATCGACTATAAACACAAATTTGCAATTGATATATGCTAAATAGCTTAGCTAATTATAAATTATAATTAGTGAATTAAATAAAATTATAAACGGCTAATTAATTCATTAATTTATCAGCATCTGAAATAAGATCTGCTATATGTAAACAGCAAATACTTTTCCACAAGTCTGAAAAATGCCGACAGCAACAGGTGATGAAATCATTAAATTCCAATATAACGTTACTGCAAGGGCAAGAAACAATTTGTTCCAACGTTTGGCTGCGTTTGAGAATATGTGAGCTTCACTCCACTACGAGGTCTGGAAAGTTGCCCAAGCAAATGAAATACCAATTGACGATATAATTAGTCAGAAAATATCCTTCAGTGGTGAATGAAATTTGGAATACTATAATCAACTTACTTTTCTAAATATACTCAAAATATTGAAAAATAGATATACTGATTATATCTATTAAAATTTTATTTCATAAACTAGAAATTATGTATTTCATTTTCCATGTCTGGAAAATTGAATGAACATATTTCAGACTGTGCGATAGCGAATTTCCGTTTGGTGAATAATAATTCCTCATAAATGGATACTGAATTAATTATTCCATTACTTTGACAGATACACCGCATGATTTTCTATTCAGAAATTGCGCAAATTGTTCTAATCTTAAATATTTATACTTTAATTTAATAACATTTGCTTACATTAGAGATAAGTTAAAATTCCCACGTACGAGTCTCTTGCATCATATGGTTCATTTTCCTGTTTACCGTACCTATATCAGAGTTGATAGTCTAGATGTTAGTTAAGCCTCGATACGACTTTTTTCCACTCAAACTGAGTTTGTGAGTTGCATTACCCAGAGCGCTGTTTCCAGATATAGAGGATATCCTCTTTGTTATGCATAGAGTTCGAATTTTATTGGAATCCTTTCTTATCCCACGTAGACGATACAATTTTACTCGCTGATCGAGAACACTCTAGTTTACTTACACGATAAAGACAAGCTTTTCCAACGTCACCAGATTGCGCAGTTGAACTCGGTTATACTGGTGCAGCGGAATCCAAAAAAAATCTAAACGATTTCTTGCATGTATCAGTTAGAACCCAACCTAATATGACCCATTTGCGAAATCTAAAATCACCTCCTTTAAAATTTAAATTCCAATGGCTTGCACTTCGAATTGATATCTTCATTTATTATAATTATGAGCGACTTTTTAAAAGTAAAGTAGGATTATCTGCTTAACATCTATCTTTAATATATCCTAGAAAATAGTAATTAGCGCAGGATTTGAATAGGGTGAATAAAGAGGCCACTCCATGTCTCCAGCTGGAAATTTTGAGTAACCTAGTTCAGCAATAACACGAGTACTACCGTAAACTTCCTGAAGAGCAACAAAGACATCACAAGTCGTGTGAGGGGTAGCTCCATTTTGCATAAAGTAAAAATTTTTGCTTAAAAATCAACGAAGAATATAATAATAGATGGTCCATTATAATGAAGGTAGAAGAGTCTGGACCAACAAATGGATTATCACAGGTTTTGTTGGATCCTGTGATAGTGGCTTATTGTGGGCTTGTGGTGGTCATCGTCGGTGAGGTACGAGTGTTCAAAGTGGATCGTCTACTATCCTCATTTGGCATTTGCACCCTAGTATTGGTATCAGTGCTACCGACAAACCCTACTGTTCCTATTGGATATGACCGGCGCGCCCCTGCATCTACATCAGGCAAAGCTTGGCTAGTAAATTACACGTTGACTAGAGCTGCCAACAGCAATGCGTGCACTCTGCATGGCCCTCTGCAGAACTGTGTTTAGGTTTACGTGTTCGAAGTCCAGCAATGTAAACCAAACTTGCCCATGAATTATTGAGAGGGACTTTAATAAAGACGCAATACCCAAAATTTTGGAGTCACTGTAGATTCAAGAATTTGCAAATCAACTTTCACATACAAACAAGCATATTACTTAATTATTTAATTATTTAGTTTGTGACTTGTCGTTTGTGCGCTTCTTTAATAGAGTATCAATGGGGTATACATAAAATCTTATAATAATTTATTTTAGTATCTAAAAAATTTTGCTAAAAAAAAAACCGCGATAAATTTCAATTATTCTAGTACAAACCTTGTCTGAAAATAAAATCGACTAGATAAATATTGTTATCAGATTTATTTATCAGCTAAATCGAATAGGAACGGAATCTTAAAACTGAAATAGGTTTGAGATGCGAATGAAGAAAGTACTCTTGTAGATAAGGAGTCAGATCCGCGTTGAAGTCCATAAAGATTTTCACTGCGGAACTAGAAAACGTGCGCTATCCGTACGATATTCCAGAAGACAGCGTATTACAAAATCCCGCCACCGCTAGTGACTTCAGTACCGACTGGGTATCAGTGCCAAACACTGGTAGTTATGTATATTAGGAGCAGTAAAAGTGATGCAAATTTATTTCGAAATTCCGAGCGGCTCTCGTAAAGTTGTTTTAAAACTACCCTCGTAAAACGATTTGAGACCTTTCCTCGGCTGGTGAAACTCCATTTCCGCCTTGTCGTATTTAAGTCATTCCACGTCTCACCCTTATAATTCACAACGAGTCGATCGCAAAAAGTCCGAATAACGTAACGTCCCACAAATTCTTAATTTTATTTTTAATGATAGAAGAATGTTCATTTTAATTACCTATGTACTTATAGAGGGTCTTGTTATTTAAAATCGACCAGCAGGAGATAGTTTCCCTTCTCTCGTTAAAAGCATTGTCTATACCGAAAACCAGAGAATCCACTTCAAACCGTACATCTGGTAGTGACAGGGATTTAGTTAACCGTTTCATTGCTGCTTTTCGAAATGTAACGACGAAACCTGCAGTTGACAGGCGCACTGCTGCTCAAAGCCCAAATGTTTCAGAGTTTCACCCGTCAAGTTCTAGGACGTTGTTATAATCTCGATCCTTGCGATACCAAAGTTTTACCCGCAGCTTTCTCCAATTTCATCAGGGACAGTCTCCAGAACAGTATATAAAGTTCAGAAAATTTCTTAGTCCTCCACATTTTTCGTTTCCTTAGACCAGTTTTGGAAATCAAAAAACTGTATATTTCATCTATCAAAATATTTTCTAGTTTATATGTCTTTTCTAAAAACAATTAAGTGGTGTAATGAAATGCTTTCTCGAAAATCTCGCATAGATTGTTATTGCAAACCTAATTCACTTTTGAATGCCACACGACAACATTTTAAATCCTGTAGAATCCTTTAACATTGCACGCGTGTTGGTTTGCTAGTTTATTATAATAAAAAATACTTGAAAGTTTACCTAAGAATATGTATATTATTCAATTTTTTCAATGATATGAGAAATGTTTATATACAATTGTCATTAAAATTAGGTTGTCAGAATAAATCAGTCTCAGACGAAGCATTAATTTCTTATTTTCTTTCACAATATTACTGATCATATTTTCTTCCAGCTGG
The DNA here is from genome assembly GCA_900474325.1 of Synergus umbraculus. Classification (NCBI taxonomy): domain Eukaryota; kingdom Metazoa; phylum Arthropoda; class Insecta; order Hymenoptera; family Cynipidae; genus Synergus; species Synergus umbraculus. The sequence continues at coordinate 12,519 of UCOK01000277.1, read as the reverse complement.
AGATATCTGGTGTGCGTATCCTGAAACCGCATGGCTCGCAGTTGGTACCCTTGATAATATCATCGACACCACCTCGGATAATTCTGAAATTTGTCTCGTTGGGTTTCAAGGTCATGTTTATTGTTTTCTGCAACCTGTTCGTATTGAACCACAACTCTTCGATACCGTACTTGTTTACAATAACCTTGATACCGCTCACGTACTGAAGCTTTTCCTCGTCTTGTGCGATCGTGACAATATTTTCCGGTGTAAATGGTTTCTCGATATTCCAGCAGGCAATGGCGGTTTGCTGGACCAGCTGGAAAAATAAAACCCCTCTTCGCGAAGTCGCCTGTACACCAGCTTGACTCGATCGCTTGTGAATCGATTCATAAACTAAAGGCTCCCTGTATTCACCTAGTTTTAGCGAATCTACATCAGTGAATTTTTGATGATAACTTGCTAGGGCATTGAAGTAAAGATATCTGCAAATAATACATTATTTCACGTAAAATATTATGTAGTTTTGTATTTGAAAGTAAAATAATACACGTTTTACGTTCAAAAGGACATTATATACCAAAATTATATAAAAACTCAGACATCGTTACGTCTCACTTATTTCTCAAGATTTCATTCATTGAATAACAACTGAAAGTAGAGTGATTTTTCCCTAATTGAAATTTTGAAAAATGAGTCCCTTATTCTCACTAAAATTCCACTGTTTGAAACGTACATAAAACAGTATTTGTGAAGTATGGTTAAGAGAATGGACAAAAGTACTTTTTTAAAGCACAATTTTTTTACACGTAATGAGCAAAAAGAACAAGGTTGATAATTAGTAGATATAATTGCATGTACTCAGTTATTGACTGTGTCTAATTTTTTTTTTCCACGATTCCAGTTATTCACATCATTATATTTATATTTTTCAATATCACTTACATTGATTAAATTTTACCTTTTTTCGAAAAATCCTTCAGGTGATAATGACATTCCTAATACACCATCAGTTAGATCAAATTTCTCTCCAGCAATTGTAATGAACATAGCTTCAGTTTCAGGATCAGGACCAAATGCATTTCCTTTTGTGTTATTTAATCTCCACGAACGATCGGATTTTAAATCATAAACTTCTATACCATTTTGGTCCACGTCTGCTATATACAGATACGTATCGAGACAAGTTTTACCAATTTCAACTATTGGTGTCACCAATGATGCTTTTCCAGAAAATGTTTGATAGTCAGGTATCACGTACTTATGAATTAGAAGATCGGTACTCAGATCAAAGATTAGAATCTTTGTGGGACACACAGGTTCTGAGTTTTGCCGCCCGCTGTCAACCACCCAAAGTCGATTGCATTCATCGATCTAAATGTTAAAGAAAGAGAGTAGTGTGTGAAACTCTTCCATGGTTATTTCATTTTCTTGAAAGAAACAACATGTGTGTTGTAATACACGAGAGTGTTAAAAAATTCTCTAACTGAATAACAGACAATGATAATAATGATCATAATAATAATAATAATGATGATTAGATAATGCAACAGTACATATATATATATATATATATATTCCAGTAGCGTGCGTCGAGGAGAATGTGCAATTATTATCTTCTTTATTAGTGTAGTAATTAGTACACATCACCACCTATTCGTTTATCAGTACGTGTTAATTCCAATGCAATGATATACAGAATACTGTAATCAGGAAGATTAATGGAAAATGTTCACCATAGATGCTCTTGTAATTATTGCAATTATCTATCACTTAATTAATCACAAAACTGTTTGGTGTTCATCAATTTGGCATAAAATACCTTTGATCAAAAATTATATACCTATACTGATTATACTAAGAATTCCAAAAAGAGAAATTACCGCAGTTCTATAGACAGAAATGATACTGTTGCAAGTGTTAGGTAAGAACCAGGTCCAATCAGGATACGGAATCAATAGAGGACCACCTGGTCCATCCAGGGTTGACAAAGTGGAAAGTGAAATAGGAACACCTTTGAGCCATCTTGGACTTGTTACAAAGACTCTTCCAATCTTATCGACATCTACATCTTGAGTGAAAGCATTTCCCAAAATATATTCACTTCCACTGAGGGGAACGTTTGGATAAACCCAATCCAGATATTTCCACTGGTAAATCACTTCGAGCCCCACACCACTAGTGTATTGCACCAACGCGCAGATCACTGCAAAAATTAGCTTCATCCCGCACCACTCAACTTAAAAGTCTATTGATCAGGTCAAGTCATTCCATTGATGAATATTCGCTTATTCACGGATCCGAATTTCTGTGCGCAACTCTGAACGCTAGTCTGAATTCTGGTTTGTGATTGCAACTAGACTGCCTTAGTCTGCCTAAGACCTGTTTCACCTATACACCCCACCAACCCTGCGTTTTATGGGCTTCTAACTTGCTATACGCGTAAGTAGGTACAAAGTTAGCGCCTTCTCCCGCTGCCATTTTCCTTCTTTACTCTCCGACTTTCCCATTTATGCTAATCGAAAGATCTGGTTTACCTTCGACTGAATTGCTGCTAGATGAACCAATGCCTATTATGATTCGTCTATTATGAATCGAAGAAGGTTATGGATATTTCAATGTGTGGGGGGAGAATCCAAGAGGCACTCGAAGCTCCTAGACTGCGGAAGAAAATGCAAGATCCTTCGAGTTCTTTGCCTCTACCAAGGATTATTGCTCAAGCGAGAGATGCATTTAATTCAAGGTCGTGAGACTAGTGGAGTGGAAAAACTATTAGTGGCAAATATTGCTCGTACTAGTTATGGTTAGAAGTGGAAATATAATTACAGAGATTGAAATATAATTACATACATATAATTGGATCTGTGTACATAATAATTAGAGTTGCATACATTTCCCCTTTGAGGAATCATATTATAAAGTATGACCTTAACCTTGGATGATTCTTTCTTTAGAAGAAGGACACTTGTAATAGAAGAAACTTTTTTTCGAAAAGTATATACTGTACATTTAAAAGATTAAAATTTTCCACTTTAATAAAAATTTACAGCAACGCCGCTACATTGATTAGTTATGCATACGTGAACGACGGACGAGACTTGACAAAAATATTATATTATAATATTATATTATATTATATTAATATTGATCTTGTATTAAAAGTGGTATATAATGTATTCATGTCGAGAGTACGTCTCGAGATATCGAGCAAGATCCAGAAATTAACATAATAATTAATTAAAACATATTTATACAATATAACCATTATCATGCCAGTAATTAAAGTTATCAAATCTTGAATCACATCTGTAATCTCAGGTGTGAGGGAGGATAGGTGAGAATAATTTGTGGGATTTTGTCTGGAAGTAATTCGGCACGTTTCGTTCGTGACTAATTTGTTAAAAATCTCTCGCCCTCTCTATATAACCGGATTGCAAGATCAGACTCGAGGAATTTCGTCTCGCTCGCGCATTGAACACTACGTGATCTGGATTTGGAGCATTCACTTCGCGTGCTCGTAAACAGTACACGCCAGATAAGCACGTGGATGTCGTAAACAGACTTGAAGTCGCGAGTCCAGTCAACCTGAAGAATCGATTACGCTCCTCTTCGCTCAGCTAGGGTGCACGCAACTCTTCAAAATCGAGAAATGCACTAAAGACGAGAAAATGAAATCTGTGTCTACGATATTAAATTCCCTGGCAGTTTTTATTTGAAATGAAAAATCGATGATTTTGACATTATATCTTCAGTTGAAAGAGCTGTAGATTTTCCGGAGAATGAATGTCACGTTCGGTACGTCCAACAGTAGTCCTGTTATCAGCAAAGTTGGATGGTGTTCGGGTGAACGGGAGGTTACGCAAGTAAGAGGGTTGAGGGAAAAGAGTCACCCGTCGCGAACTATTTATTCCGGCACAAATCGCATTACCAACTCCAACTACAAAATTGACTTCGCCAACTTTTAGTTCGACGCGCCGGCAGAAACGCCCGCGCGGTCTAACTTTGACTTGTACGAGGTTTTACCAAACTCAGTTTAAGAAGAACTGTTTCTGGCCACGAAGAGACACATCTTGCAGGGCTTCTCGCATCGATATAAAATCGTGCGGGCTTCCGTTGGAATGGCAGCTAGTTCGGAACTTCCAATCGTCGAAAATAACGAACGACGTCACGGTTTTGACCTTTCCCTTATTTCTTGAAACTTTTTTTATTTTTCTTCCTTTTGTTTCTTTCCACGCATATGTGAACATCCAGAAACAAAAGAAACCAGCAAGTGGAGAAAATAAGAAAGATGGAGAACGGGTGAGAGCTAGGGATTTCCGAAAACTATAACGGGCTTATTTATCCGGGAAATCGCGAACTCTGTGTAAGAGGAGATCCCTATGGTTTATGAGTTTCAGGAAAGTCTTTGTTTAACATCCAGCTTATGTACTCTACTTTCATGAAAGAGACTCAGGTATTAACAAATGTTGGCTTTACTACAAATGTTTGCATTACGGAAATGTAACTTTCGAGTTTTTACGCTCAGAGAATATCCCAAGAACACCCATATATATATATATATATATAGGTATATATATATACCATATTATTCTATGTAGATGGGGTGAAAAATCGACTGCTTCACTGAAATAGGTGTAAACTGCAAACAGCATGTTGTTTGTACACCTACAGCATGTTTTCTAACTATTCATCATACTTAAGTCGGATTGACCCAAAAGAGAATGCATTTTTCAACGTTCGAACTTTCAACTCTGTACATCTACAATTCAGACATTCATTTTTATTACCGAGCATTACTTTTGGAAGGAAATAAATTTTAACGCTCCTATAATAATTGATGGATTATTAATTAAGAAAAAAATAGTAAAAGAATAAAAATTAGAATAAATTATTTTATTATTATTATTATTATTATTATTATTATTATTACATTCAATAATTTTATTAATTCCGTTTGTTTCATTCGTTCCCAGTATATTATAGTTGATTCGCAGTAATCTAATATAACAAATTTTACGAGTTATTTAAATAATATGGGTGTAGCAACTCTTTCCAAGGCTTTTTCTGGTAAACTATTGAATTGAATTGCTTTTACTTTTGATCACTCTTGTAGTATAAATGTATATCACACGTACAATCTGCATTTATACTGCAGATCGTAAAGACCCTTCCATAAGCTAAATAGAGACGACTATAGCTGAAGCAGCATGTTGTGCATTTAGTGTGTCCTAATTCTTCGATTGATTTATGTCCTCCAACCTCTAGCCCATTGAGAATTGCTCTCTACTTCCGATTATGGAATATTACTTGTGCTGTAGTGCAGAAATAAGAAAAACTTAAACTCCTATCTATTCACAATTAAGAGGGACATTTATGGTGGCGTTGCGTGATCTTGTCTTGAGTAGATTGCACTTTATAATATATAACGCTGGCTAGATGCTCACAAAAAGTGTACTTTCGATCCATAATTCTTACACGATACTTATATACACGAGTAGGATGTGCTAAGCGAGTAACTTAGTACACTCAGGTGTATCTGAAAGTTTGTGTTCTCTCAGAAATTTTTTTTCTTTCGGTAACTCTTAATCAAACCTCAAGATCAATGACCGCTCTAGCACTTTGTAGATATTATGCAAATTGTGGGGTTTCAGAACAAGGTGAACGTTAAGGGTTTTAATCACTGCTTGTGAAAGTGTCAAGATCAAGTTTGTATCCTTTTACCCTGATGAGTTATTGCAGTTTAATAAGTTAGGTCTTTTATTACACTTTAAAAGTAGCCACACAACAATAAATTGTGAGTTACATGTCTCAGATAACTCGTCTGAGAACCTGAGAAATAATTTTCTTCTAGAAATTTCCATTTATGTGAAAAATAAATACCTATAAGGCAAACTTATCTTTCATTCAAAACCTTGGGAAGAAAATGATGAACTTCTGAAGATCGACGTACGTGACAGATCGGAAATATTTCGAAGCCAGAATACGTCGACTGCATAAAAATAGTATGTATGAGGCATCGTAACGTATCAAAAGTAAGAAAGGGGATAGAGTATTATTCAAATGCAGATTTTGTGACATCAAACTTGCAGGTCCTTTACAATATTTGAGGCGCATACGTCCCTTAGCATTTATGTTACGAATCGCAGGATACAAATAATATCTCATGATTCTCTTAACATAGAAGAAGAACCATTTCGTTTTTTCACCCTAAAGGGATGCTTGCATGCAAAACTTTTCATACGGACCGTTATAACCTACGGTTAATAATTAATAATAATTTTCTATTGCACATTGCAATAGAAAATTATTTCGAATTTAATTCTCCGGCGGAAAAAAAAGCAGCACTGAGAGTATCTTTTCATCATATTTTTCTTTTCTCTGTCTTTATTTTAGAGAGCAGATGTTACTATCTTTTTATTTTCGGACAAAAATGTATTTTAAAACACGTTTAACAGTAACTAATTATGAATTAGATTTCAGCACGCTGTCGAATGTGCGTTTAAGTAATTATTAGGAACATGAGCGCGAACGCTGGAGAAGGATCAGAGAGTGCAAAACAGGCGAGCGATGGTAATCCCCAAAACTGGGATTCCCCCGACGCAGGAATGTGATGCGCAAATAGTATAATAATCTGCGATTATGATAAGACATGATAAAGAATTTATTTATATAGTAGTTCAGGTTCGTTTTTATTTAATGACTGCTATATTTGTCATAACATTCATCCTTATCGCAACTTCCGGTCGGGAAGTGTGTTTTATCACCGGTCTGGGCCAGATTTGAAAATTTCTACACAGCTAGCAGCGAATACTTTCTTGCATTATTGGCACAGGGACAGGAGCTATTAGAATGACCGAGGGTGGTTTCAACCCTATGTCGCGTTATCTTTCAATGCATAAATCCCGTGAGCATTGTCTTAAGCCCATTAACCAGCTCGAATTCCCCTCCCACGAAACGGGCACATAGAGAGAAGAGAAAGAAGAAAAAAAATGGCGAAAGAGCCGATAAACAACAGCTCTCTATTCATGGATTCCCACGTCGTACGGCTGTATCACGGTTGGGAGAACGAAAGCCAGCAGAGGCTCTAAACAGAGCAATCAATCTTGGCTTAATGAACTCTTAATTATTTCGAGGACACGCCAGGGCGGGGATGAAACTGCCCGTATAATGGAGGCGCAAAGTGCGCGCAACCGGCTGTGCAGAGGGGTTCGGTCGGAGGTAGAAATAGAACCAAGGTCCGGAGGTGCTATTAGATAAATATAGGGAGAAACAGCGTGGAGGGATGCAACGAAAATTAAAATAAAGGACACTCCTAGTGTAGAGGACACTGGGATTTGCTTTCATCGTGTGCGAAATCTAGTGCACAAAATCGCACAGGGGGAATAAAGGGAGTTCGTTCGCCCAACTCGACTGGAATTAGGAAATTCAATCAAAAGGTCACTCAGTCGCCTTACTAATTACAAGCTCAACTTCAATTCATGTCACCTCTTCATACAAAATCAATATATTCTCGCTAATTTCACACTTTAATAAATTATGCATAAAGCATCATTATTTATTTGCTATTTTTACTATTAATTATTCCAGAGTAAGACGTTGGAATTTTAATTGTTTTTGTAAAAAAAAAACGAAAAAAACTGATATTACTCTTTAATGGTGAATTATAAAATATGGGAAATCTTTCAGGTTGAAAAGAAGTTTTAAAATTGTAAGGATCATAGTTTTTTGCGTACGTCAATCTTCAAGAGGTCTTCCATCGCCTCAGCGCTTCTCAAAGCTCCGGAACTTGTTAGTATTCACACAGGAACTAGCATCTCTGGAAATTCTCTAGAGTATCTCTGATCCTGGTTGGTCTGATGGGCTTAAAAGGCCAGGCGAACCTTCTAACGAGGGTTACTCGAGTCCATTAAGCGTAACATTATTTATGCTGCGTACCTCCTTAGTGATTAGTACTCGCTGTTTACGACATCGTCTGACATCTCTTAGAGCTTTCATGTACATACGTTTTATGTCTCCAGCACTTAATCCACTATTCATGATAAACTTTTATTTTTAAACAAAATTAATGTCGCTTTTACCTGGCAAACTGAACATGATTAATGGGAAGTAAACTTCCAGAAAAGAATTGTAAATCTCATTAAAGTTCTGCCTTTTAAAACTCAAAGTCAATTTTTATTTGTACTTGATAAGCTTGTCAAACCAACACGCGCGCGATTATTATTTTTTTTTTTTTATACTTCTTACAACTTTAAATCATTCAAAAGCCCAATCAGGTTTGCAACAACAATAATTTATGCAAGATTTTCGAGACATTTCGGTTATACCACTTCTTTTTAGAGAGGATGCATGAGAATACTTTATATTTCACATTTGAAATTAGTTTTTCAAAATTATTAAAAAATAAAAATATTAAGAAATAGGTCAGAGAGAAAAATCATTTTAGAAATGATGGAATATAGTGCTAGCTTCATAAGGGTAATTTTTGCGAATCATGAACTGATGGCTCGACAGGTTCTCTTAAAGACAGTCTTCCATTACAGTTATTACTCGTCGTCTGGCGTAACAAGAACCGATAGATTACTTCAAATCACCGTTGCGATCCGCCTACCAATCAAACCGTTCGTTTTTCCCATTCCTACTACCGATTCTAGCCTTCGTTTCCTCTCTTCGCTGCTGGAGACTCTTTATCGATCGTCACCCATAACGAACTTTAAATTGATGATCACAGTGACGCGATAAAATATCACCTCCGCTTCTTTTGCTATTTCGAACATAAAATCTTCGAATTATCGAAGGTAGAAAGTAGAGGAACCAGTCGGTAATGACTAGATTAAAACTCTTATTATACATGGATGATCTGTTCAAATTTTCATCTACAATTTGGCTAGTAGGTTTTAGATCATTTAAAAAAAACAGAAGCCATGTATGTCTGGGAAAATATTGAAATCATCATTTAATAGAATAAATTTGAATGCTTTATAACTTATAAATATTTTTGTGCTTAAATTCTTTTTAGAAATTAAGAAAGAACATTTGAATGATAGCATGAATAATCAAAGGTATTATATCATATATGAATTTGAATACCTTCTTGATATAAAGTGCTGGTATATGAAGAAGCGCAAGGGGCCGATGCTCTGCCAAGAATTTATTCTTTATATGATACTATGGACTACGAATTTGCATACTATGGATATTGATGTTGGCAATAAAAATGCGGAGAAAAGGAATCATCTCGATTTCCGTCAAAAATAGCAACCTTTTGCCTCCACATATAAGCCTTCACGATCCTAGTTTAAAATTTTACATCTCAACAATGAATTAACTTCATAGACATCTACGAAGTGATGTGTCCCAAGTTTTGATCCATCAGGTCTAAAGTTTTCCTCCTGCACCTCTTGCATTCACGCGCGTGTGGCCTAATTAACTACCTTTTTCGATGGAAGCGTGACACGGCGTCATAACCCGTCATAACCCTGTTTTTAAATAATTGTAAGCTAAGGCTTATCTGCAGTTTCCTATACGCAGATATAAGCATTAATTAGGCTTGTTACTTACACGTGTACACTATACGTACAATTTAATCATCAACAATTTATTTTGACAAAAGTTATTGTTATAGAAGCGATCACGATCTTATATACTTGCTAAGCGCGTGATAATTTTTGACGACATCTATCAAAATAAATTTGTGAATTTTGAAATTTAAAATATCTTGCTATGAAATTTATACTGAATTTCAAAATTATTTCAACGTTTTTGATGTAAATATCCTTTTCTATTTTCAAGTAATCCGAAACGAGTTTGAGGGGAGATACGTAGCGTAATGTTTGCTCGGAACCGGACGGAAGTTTGCATTTCGTCGAATAAACTGCGAATTGAAAACCGAACCGCAAAATTTCATACTTTTCCTGGTTCGGTTTTTAAAACGAGCCCGAGAGCACAGAATGGCTGTCATCGCGGGTATCGTATTTACACAGAAAACTCTCAATAACAGCCGGCGGCGGGGAAAAGTGCAACGCCCATTGTTGTTTCACTGGGTCACACAACGTGAAATAGTCGTGCACCACGCCGAGAACAAACTCACCTGGAATTTACTCTATTAAGAACGATCAAAATGATCCCAATCTACATGCTCACGTAGAAATCAATGTTCATTGTCATAACAGCTGTGTGACAATTTGCACTATTAGGCTAGAGGTCCCCTCCTATTAACCCACTGATTTCTAATACGCTTTTAAGCTAAACTAACGACTGAACACCATTTCTTTTTCAAGTTAATTAGTTACAATAATCTGAATTAGGGCCTTGCACCCCATTTAGCACCACCAGTAAATTGTTAATTAATTGAGTACCTAGTAATCATTCATAGAAAAAAAATTTCTGGTAAAAGTCCTGGAAAAGACTTTATATGTTCATGTAATAAAAATTATTGGCTTTTATCCAGAAAATGATGAGCAATTACACCAATTTTTACAATTCGAGTACAATTACATATTGAAAAGCGTTCAGATTTATATGTATATGATCCTATCTAAAAAAGTGATGGTAACATCAGCTTTTTATAATTATGCTGGGTTTTAATCATTTTCAATTACACATTATTGTTGATTGAGGGAAAGTTGAAAAATTTATGACTTATGAGTCATATTTTACGATACGTACCAACTTGTTAAAGGGTGAAGTTATGTTGGTACTAAACGGCTAATTGTTACAGGCTTACTTAATCCGTAGGAATGCAATAATAAGCGGCATCCGCGTGAAATACGTTCATACTCTTTTGCGTATCCCAGGCTCTCGTAATCCTGCAAATGAAAACTTACGCTAATTAAACCGTTAATAGCAACCGCATATGTACGTAACGACTATGGCGGTTACTTAATCCCGAGAAAATGAAACGTTCGCCCAACGCGTGCATGTAAACAGTGTCGCTGCTGCTCGCGTCCTATAATTACGTCCGACACGCATTGCGCAAATTGGTTTTCCTTTATATTTTTATACACAAGAACATCCGACTAACACTCAATATTTAATTAGTTTTTTAATCTTTTAAATCTTATTTTTTCGGCTTATACTAAGCTGTATAGTCTCTACTATATTTCTTTAAAATAAGTGTACTTTCTGTAATAAAATAATAATATATCTTTGTACATTCGCTCCTTCTTTTCTTAAAATTTTTTTAATCAACTCTCGAGTGGAAGGTGCACAATAAAACATTATATCTGCGTTTCTTCATAGCGTTGTTCCAATAAAGACAGAAAGACAGTGCAGAATTTTGAAAGTAAAACGCATCTTCTCTGAAGAATGTTACTTAATTATTATGTTCACCATATTCATTCTTCTCTTTTCAATATAATACATATTAAGTATAATTCTCATGATATCTGGAGCTCTGTCAAATGATAACCTCCACCTAGTTTCCATAGAATAAGTTTCTCATTCCTCTAGGCCAAACTGGAAGACGCGTCGAATCAACAATACGTACTGCGTTGCTGTCCACTCACCGAGTTTTCCCCTCGCGCGCCACTGATGCTGACACACATAAAGTTATTCAATGTCTGTATTGAAAATCGTTACTCGTTCGAGACTTAAGTTATGATTTATTCAGAGAAGTCGTCACATTTAAAGCAATGCATATATCCAATTTATATTCTAAATCATAATTTAAAAAAAGTTTAAGTCAGAACATTTTTGTAAAAAATTGATGTATAAAAAATAATGAGATATTCGTACTTCTATAATCGTCGTGAATAACAGTCCTGCCAGGGAATCTCTGTTTTACTGCATTATTTTATGTTTATATAGAATACCAATAGTCAATGTTCGATTGGTCCCCAAGAATGTTTAAGTGTGCAGAAAAAGTATCTGGATGAAGGATTGTAAGAGAGGGAAAAAGAAATAAGAGACGAAAGAGTGGGTACCAGAACGATCCTGGTTGCGGTGATAAATCATTCTCGATCTTTCTTGGAAGAGGTTCTTGTTAGCGAACCGTCGCTCTTCCTGCTTAAGGTGGATGAGAGGAACTGGAAAGGGGTCCCAGGTTCGCCTTCAGGAAGCTGAGATGCGGTTCTTAGCCCGTAACAAAACATTACAAGATTCAGGTGACATCCCGTAATCCTACTTGACTAACATGAGCTAAGCGAAGTCGCAGTGTCTGGTTGGCAAGGAAAAATAGCGGTCCCACGAGAGCTCACAGTGGGATTTTCATCCCTAGAAGAAACTGCAGATTCTAGCACCACTTCCGATAATTAAAGTACTATATTTATACTCTGGAAGGCTACCGAACCAGCAAGGAAATGTCGTTCCTAATCTTTTCCAACTCTTCGACCATCATTCTCAACTCCTCGTCGCTATTTCATTTTCATTTTTATTGCTTAACGTTTCTAAACATTAGAAATTGTTATGTTTGGAATGGTTGGATTATAAATTCTTGCGAATTTCGTAAAATATACGAGAAATGGTTGAAATAAAAAATTTACATTTTAAGTTCAAAATATTTTTAAGGTAAATATAGATATATATATATATATATATATATAT
>UCOK01000272.1:0-11476 GCA_900474325.1 Synergus umbraculus | reverse complement strand
GTATCTTGACTTGTCCTCTGCGGTATCGCGATTCATGTACTTTTGAAATATAATCATTTTTATATTTTTTATACTTAATAATTATCATTTCTCAATAAACTGATAACTTAATTACACCAAATTTGTGAATTATTATTTTTTTAACGAACTTCAAAACACGAAAGTATAATTTATTTGTGCGTTCGAAACATGGTCCTTCGAGCCGGATCTCTTTAAAGTGATTCAGCATTTGAAATTAACTTTCTTACGATAAATCCAGTGATAAAACAGTGATTATCAGTGATTAAATTGAACTTGAACTTAGAAATTGAACTTGTGATTGTGAATTTAATGTGACAAGTGAGCATATTGACAGTGAACTCTAATTATATTGCTCAGATTTGTGAATTACTGATACTAAGGCATTTATTTAAACAGTGCTACTGAACTTTGAACTTTGAACGTGAATTTTTTGACTAGTGCACTACAAATGAACTTTATGTGATCTGTTCAACAATTTTTTGAACACTCGCTGCGGAACTGGTGACTCCAAGAGACATCATCAATTTTCAAGATCAATAACTGAGGATTGCACACATTTTCGATCCAGAGGAACCTGTACAAGGAACACTAAAGAATAGCTGAAGGACATTTCTTCTTTCGGTGAGTCTCCATATAACTCTTTCCTTTTGTTCCTCAATCTTCCCTGCGATTTCGACTTGCGTTATTAACCGTAAAAATGGCTAATCGAGAATTAGATGCGTTAAAGGCTGCACGTACGCCAATTAAATCGAAATTAACGCGATTCAAAAACTTCCTCGAAAAAATAAAAAATAAGACTCAGGGTTTAGTGACTTTAGCGGAAAAATTAGAAAAGTTTGATCCAATCTTTGCGGAATTTGATTCTGTACAAACTCAAATTGAAATTTTACTCGAAAAGGATACAGAAGCATTAGCAGAACAAACAAAACAACGCGAAGAGTTTGAAAATGATTATTTTCTTGCTCTCTCGGAAGCTCGAACCATTCTCGAGCAAAATCGAACAACCCCAGTGCCAAATGGGCAGACTTTGAATCCTATGCCGGGAACCTCTTCTGCTTCTCAGTCTTCTGTCACAGCTCCATTTGATATCTCCCAATTTTTACAAGCAAATGCATTAGCATCCAATCTTCCAAAAATCACAATACCACACTTTGATGGATCTTTTAATAATTGGGTAAAGTTTCGCGATACATTTAAAACTCTAGTACATGATCGCACAAGGATATCAAATATAGAAAAATTCCATTATTTAAATACAGCTCTGACAGGAGACGCGGCACGCGTTATTCAGTCATTAGGAATCTCAGATGCAAATTATGAGTTAGTTTGGAAAAGTCTTATAGAACGATATGAAGACTCTGGATCACTAATCCATTTTCATATAAAAGCTATGTTTGAGTTACCTGTTTTAACCAAATCCTCATATACTGCACTGAGACAGCTCGTAGATGATATCAATAATCATATAGCTGCACTAAAAGCCTTAGGTGAACAAACAGATTACTGGGATACAATGATTATGTATTTGGTCTCAACAAAACTTGATTTTGCTACAAAAGGGGAATGGGAAAAAGATTTAAAGGGAAAAACCACTTTCAAAAAAATGATAGAATTTTTAGAAAATCATTGTAAATATTTGCAAAGGATTACTATCGATAAACCTGAGTCTTATTCCAATAATAATAAAATAATTGTAGCGAAAATTAATACCGGAAAACCGGTCGAAAAACTCACGTCGCACGCAACTACAAAGAAAATGTGTCCTCTTTGTAACTATTCACATGCACTGTATAATTGTGAAAAATTTCGAGCACTTCCCGTATCATCGCGTATAGAAGAAGTGCGGCGCTTACGAATTTGCTTTAATTGTTTAACTCCAGGACATCATAATCGACAATGTCATGCCGGACCGTGCATGAAATGCAGAAGGAAGCACAATACTTTGCTTCATCTCGAAAACAGTATTTCAAGCAATGTCATTGTTAATGATCGACAGGGTATTAATATTGAAAATAATTTTGATGATAAAGGCGATCACGGTCACAAAACCGCTCTCGTTGCTCATTCAAAACAAGGAGACAATGAGCATATTATATTAGGAACCGCAATTGTGCAAATTAAGGATCACAAAGGTCGACTACACGAATGCCGTGCCTTATTAGACTCGTGTTCTCAAGTGAACATAATGACACGAGAACTTAGTGAAAAATTGAATCTTCCAATTGAAAAATCGGAAACCATAGTTTCAGGGATATTTAGAAATGCACAGGAACCCCATTATCGCACTCAAATTACATTTAAGTCCAGGTATACCGGTTTCTCACAAAAAATCACGTGTCTCATTACACAAGAAATTACTGACGATATGCCGAACATGCGTGTGCGTAGGAGCGATTTTAATATCCCTGATTCAATCTACTTGGCCGATCCATTTTTCGCTGAAACACGCCCTATTGATATATTAATTGGCGGCGGCGCATTTTGGAAACTCTTATGCGTCGGACAAATTCAATTATCTGAAAATCAACCCATTCTACAAAAAACTCAATTGGGATGGATCGTAGTTGGTTCCATGGAACTTCCACCTGTAACTTACAAACCAAAGGCAATTTGTAACGTGATTACGACTCAACAATTGCATAATGAAGTACAAAGATTCTGGGAAATCGAACATCATGCACTCAAAAGGGAACAACCAGAACTCGATTCACGTGATATTTGCGAACAGCACTTTCTGTCAATAACTCAGCGTGACCCCGAAGGGAGATTCATTGTTACACTTCCCTTTAAGGATGAAGTCAATGATCTCGGAAACTCTTTAAAAATGGCAGAAAAACGATTACTTGCCATAGAACGTAAGAGGGAAAAATTTCCAGAGTTAAATAAACAATACGTAGCCTTCATGGAGGATTATCAAAAGCAGAATCATATGATCCAAGTTCCAGACAATGAAATCCATACAGATCGTCAAATTAATTATTTACCACACCATGCCGTATTCAAGGAAGGCAGTACCACAACTAAACTGCGCGTGGTCTTTGATGGATCAGCAAAAACATCTTCTGGTCTCTCATTCAATGAAGTACAACGAGTTGGTCCTGTAGTTCAAAGGGGCCATCCATAAACCACGTGGACAGTTTAGGGGGGGAGGGGGGGTACGACAAAATTCCACGCTTTTCCACGAGGGGGGCGGGGGGGGTCGGGCTAGAATCCACGTGGATTATATATTTTTTTAAATCTGCGAAAAAGATACTGAAATTAGACAAGGTTATCATGAAGCAAGGTATACTCGAGGTACATCCGAATTATTTACGATTGCGCATCATTCTACGCATAACACTCCTTGATATACTTGAATGGCGACTGATTAATTTGCATAATGCCGGTTAATATAACCTGACCTGACTCGCAATCGCGCATGCTGACTCGAACAAAAACAAACCGCATCAGGTTGCCGGTTGAAAGCGTTATTATTTATTAATTTATTTTTGTGTCGTAAGTGTATGGTAAAAAATGACTTCAAAAGTGGGCGATCTGTACCATCAGCTTTTTTTGACATATAAAAGCTGCCACCCCACGTTAAAAGGTAGTGTGTGCCAAGAAGAAACTAACAGGCTGTGGAAGGAAGCAAAATTGAAATTTACTAAACAAGAGGAATTTTACGAAAATATAAAAAATCAAATAAAAATTTTAAAGCAAAAGGCTACCTGCAAGAAAGCAGACCTTTTAAGTTATTTCACTAAGGTAAGTCTTTTCAGCATAATTAATTTTACCTCTTTCATTCCCTTTCTAAATTTTTATGTGTCTTGTGTAAAAATAGCACGAAATAAGAATAATTAAATAGTCATAGAAACAATTAAAAAATATAATAAATTAAACAATTAAATAGGAATAAAAGGAGCCTCGGTGTAAGCCGTTTCTAAAATTTCGTTTATTGGCTTAATTCGTTAATAACGGAGTTACTTATTAGTACACTTTTCAATTCTAACATAAATTCTAACATAAATGTCCATTTTAACATCCTCATATGTAGGTCAGTCAGAATGCAACATGTTCTCATAGCACCCACTCCAATCCTTCTCATTCTGAAAACCCAGGCACATCTTTTTCTTCTCATCCAAAACCAAGTTCCAGTACGGTTGTTGAAATCACTTCTGCTCCTTTAAATGAAGCTGCAGAAATCATAAACATAGATAAGGACAGTCCAGTGGAAGGCAATTTCAGACGCATTAATTTGAATTCACCTTAAAATAGAGTGTATTTGACCGGCCATTTTCGTTTTAGATAGTTTGTAAATTGCAAATCGACGATTTTTATGCTACTATTTCCGAAAATCAGTACTTAAAGAGATTTTGAAGTTTTTTAAAATGAAAAAATACTGTAAAATATGGACCCTCGGCTAAATACACCCTGTCTTGTGGTATCATTCTAGTTGTTACCTAAATCATATTCAAATTCTGTACTTTCCAGGTATAACTTCAAAGAAGAACTGTCGCGAGGAAGGCGACGTTTGTAAATCTAGTTATGTCTCGTCCTTCGAGTGTCCTGCACAGGATAAATTGAAAAAACAAATATCAGTACTAGAGAGCGAATTGAATAGTCTAAAGCATGCGAGAGATTCAGGCTTTTGTAAAAAGGACACTATTAAAAGAATTTCTGAGCTGATGAAAAAATTAGCAAAAAGAAAGAAACTTTTGGCCTTGAAGAAGAAGAAGGCGAAGCTTGAAAGATCATATAGGGCTAAAAAGAAGGAAGCAATAAAAAAATTGATCGCTCGCGATGCAAATGCAGTAGACTTTAAGGTAACTTGATACTTTATTTTTTATTCAGCTTATTATCGATGGCATGAAAAATTACCATTTTTTCATTTAATTTTAGTTGCGAGATAAAGTAGGGCGGCCTCGCATAGAGGAAGACCAACCTGAACTCATTAAGACAATAGTGGATATCGCTATAATTGGCAGCTCAGCCGACGAACGACGTCGGACGGAAAAAATTCGCAGTATCAAGACTCTAGATGAGCTCCATGAGGAACTAATTCATTTGGGCTTTGATTTGTCACGCAGTGGTACCTATTTGCGTCTTATACCACGAAATTCTATCACAAAAGAAGGAAAACGTCATATTGTGACAGTGCCTGTCAAGCTCAGTCGTGCTGAAACAAGTCATCACAAACAGCATCCAGATGGAAAGTTTTGCGTTGCGAGCATAAGGCAAATATCATTGAAAAAATAATTTTCGAAACTCAAGAATTTCAATTAAAAAATAAATAAAAACTCAAAATTTGAATTTTCGACCCTTTTCGATTGAAAAAAATTGCCAAATTCCTTACTAATTTTTCAAAAATAATTTCTAGATCAGTTGAAGCTTTGGCGTCAATGCTTGGGCCGAAGCAGACGGCATTTATTTCACAGGATGATAAAGCTCGCGTACCAATTGGCATTACAGCAGCCAACAAACAGGCTCCATTATTAATGCATGTGGAATATAAAGTAACTCTTCCGGACCATGACTGGGTGGTAGCAGAACGCCATAAACTGATACCTAGTGTATACGCTGGTATTGTTATCCATGATGGCAAGCTTGATGGCTCATCGGCATGTGTGTCGTACTCTGGGCCGACATACATTGCTATTAGAAGTGGTAAGCACTCATCATCATCTGCGTCTACCCACGCCTTTGATCTGCAAAAATTAATGGATTTGTCAGACTTTAATGACGTGCTAAAAGGTAAATACAAATTAATTACTTACCTTATGAAAAATAAATGCTATATACCAATTTAGACACAATTTAAACATTAAACAGACGGTATTACATGTTGCTTTCTTATTTTCAGTTAATGGCGTCTTGAAGCCGGTGCTTATTTTATCAGTAGATGGTGGTCCTGATGAGAATCCCCGCTATCCAAAGGTGGGGGTGGAGACTTTCAGAAAAAATGACCTGGACGCCTTGTTCATAATTACTAACGCTCCTGGACGCAGCGCTTTCAACAGAGTTGAGCGCAGAATGGCGCCCTTAAGTCGAGAGTTATCGGGTCTTATTCTTCCTCACAATCACTTCGGCAGTCATCTGAATTCGGCCGGAAAAACGATAGATCGCGACCTGGAATTATTAAATTTCCAGTATGCAGGAGAAGTTCTTGCCGAAGTATGGAGTAATGTTAAAATCGATGGACATGCAGTCATAGCTGAGTACGCCACAAGTGAAGACGTAGTTCCACTTCCTGATATGCCGTCGCCAGAGTGGTACTCCACTCATGTTCGTGAAAGCCAGTATTTCTTGCAGGTGGGTTCTTTTTACATTAAATTCTTACCATATATATAGAATACCGAATATAAATAAATAGTTTTATTTTAGATCGTAAAATGCGACAATTTGAGTTGCTGCAGTCTTATGCGTAGTGATTTAAAATTGTTATTAGCTGATGGATTCTTTCCACCACCTTTCCCACTTCGACGTACAGATTTCGGTTTAAAAATACCCGAACCTTCCAATATAGAAGATAAGGATTACTTTCCTCCTTTATTTGTGAGACTAGGAATCAATTTCAGACCCTTTGGAAAGGATTTCTCTTTGAATCCGCCATATGACCTATATTGCCCTACTGTACAGTCGGCACTTAAAGGTGAGTTCATGAAAAAATTGTACATTTTCCGTTAAATTATTTTAAATAATTAACAACCGGTTCCTCTAATTCTAGAACGCACCTGCAAAGTATGTGGCCTTTACTTTACTGCGAAATCACACAAAAATAATCATCAAATCTCACATAAGCACAATGCACATGAAAATTCGTCCACTAATTTTAAAACGACCCCTATATCGATTCTTAAGCACCGAGAAAATGAAGATTTGTGCTTGATTCAACAGCAGGAAGAGATTATTGAAATTATTTGGATCGATCACGATCAGATAGACGAGAACTTTCTCGCATCAATTATCACAGATGAAGAAACAGATAAAGATGAAGGGGGTATCGAAACAATAAAAAGTATGAATGATTGGTTAACTGATCAGTGGACCATTGATGATATGGTAAAAGCATCAAAATAAGAGAGCGGGGTTATCCTTAATTTATATATTTTAAATATTGAATTGGTATTTAAAGTTTTGAACTTTAAGTTTTATGTTCGTTTTGCAATACAAAGATTCCAAAGATATATGTTCACAGATCTCAAAGCGCTTTAACAAGCTGTTGAAAATAAAAATTTTTAAATATTTTTAAATTAGTATCTACTTACTATTTTTCCCTTTGACATATTTATTCTAGCGTTCTTTTTTCTAGGAAAACATAAAAAATTAAGACTGTTTTCAGCACTTCTTGTTTATATTTCTCAATTACTTAAATCGGAATTTTCAGGCAAATCTATGACTGAAAATAATTCTGAACGTTCAAATGAACGAATTTTTGTATTGATTTTATTTTAAACTATAAATAGTTTTTAAATATTGATTGATTTACATAAAAAATAATAGATACTATATGAAATAAACTTGTAATCCTCATTTTGTTATTTTTAGTTGGCACAATATTTCTGGATAAAATATAATTAGGAAAAAATATTTCGTTTATTTGAACGTTCGAAACTTTATTCATATTCAAATTTTCGTACCTCTTTAGGGTTGTACAGTCGTGATCAGTCATCAGACGCGTCACTCGAGGATTTTTACGTATAAATATTATACGTATGTTACTACACTGAGGAAAAAGTTTATTTCAATCAAATAAACTTTTTTCTGGGTGTACTTATATATTTATTTATACGTATTTCATTGTTGTTTTTTACATTTTTAATTTACGCATTATGCGTAAAAAACACCTCACTTCATATGAATTTGGTGTTTTCGACGTAATATACTTACGTATATTACGTCAAAAACTTCACATATTTTAAGAAAATGTATATTACGTACACAAACCTGCTCCTTAATTAACATCTTTGCTTTTAAATAGCAATTAATTATAAATTTTTATAAAATACGTCCACGTGGAAAAGGAAGGAGGGGGGAGGGTTCGCCAAAATTCCACGGCTGTCCACAAGGGGTAGGGGGGGGTCAAAAAGTGGTGAAAAAGTGTAGTAGATTATTTTTCAAAGTACGTTGAGGTTGACGAACTCAGTAATACGTCATCGAACACTGTAATAAAGACTATGAAACATAATTTTGCACGTCACGGAATACCAGTTACAGTAATTTCAGATGGTGGCACACAATTCACATCGTCTCCCACTTATGCACAATCAAATGGTATGGCGGAAAGACATATCCAAACTACGAAGAAAATTTTTAAAAAGGTCTTAGAAGACTCAAAAGATTTAGATCTCGCTTTACTTTACTTCAGAAATACACCAATCTTTGAATCTGTGTCACCAGCTGAAGCACTCATGTCAAGAAAACTAAGAACAACTGTACCTTGCGTTGATAAATTATTAAAACCGAAAATTGTTACAAACTTAGTAAAAGAACATGTCGCAAAGAGTCAGATTAGTCAAAAACAATATTACAATAGTAAAAAGACAATTAATCTAACAGATTTGAAGGAAAACTCTCGCGTATATGTTCAGACAAAACCGCAATATATTTGGACACCAGGTACAATCATAGCGAAACTACCAAACAGAGTTTATAGGGTTAAGCTAGATAATGGTTCAATATTGATGAGAAATCGTAGATTTATAAAACCGTTCACCAAAGAAGGGAGAGAATCTGCTATAGTATGTAATAACAGGATAAATAAGAAAAATGACCACGGTGATTCTGTAAAGTATTTTATTGAAATAAGTAACAGCGACAATATCGATCAAAATAATCTTAATCAAAACGAAAATTCGGATTTAGAGATAAATAGCGAACGTTCTTTATCAAGTGATTCAGAATCAGAATCATTTGATGATGCATCAAGTGAGTTTCCTAACTCCTATACAAATAGTTCGTCTAGCACAGAAGTTGAACTAGTGAATGAGCAAACAGTAACTGCATCAGGAAGAATTGTCAAACCTCCTGATAGGCTTAATTTATAAGATATATTATTGTAATATTATTATGTTTTATTCTTCTAAAGAGGGGAGATGTGAGAGATGTGAACCGAGCTTAAGGCGTACCCGCCTCCTCCATGTAACCTACAATAAAATTCAGTCCTTGTTCAGCCACGCTCGTGAGTACTTACTTCGACCTAACCTTTAACAAAATTAACACGAGGGTTGCGTACGTAATATACCTTAGGTAATTTACGAGTTTTCTACATGTAAATTACGTATGTAATTTACGTCCCTAATTTTTTACATGTAATTTACATTTTCAAGATGGCAACTGCGCTTACATATTTATAAAGTAAACATAACCTAATTCTTGATTAAGTGAGGTTATGTTATGCTCTTTTCCCCCACCCTTCTTTCAAGTCCACTATTTTTACATGTATTACATTTTTTACGTATAATACGTAAAATACGTATTATACATATAAAAGTCCGAGTTACGCGTAAACGTGCAACCCTGATGGGACGGCACCCTCACGGTCAGGGTTGCACACGTAATATACCTTAGGTAAATTACATGAGGTTTTTGACGTAATTTACGTACGTATATTACGTTGAAAACACCAAATTCATATGGAGTGGAGGCTTTTCTACGCATAATACGTAATTTACAAATGTAAAAAACCACAATAATATACGTAAAAATCCTCAAGTTACGTGTAAAGGCCAAAATTCACGATGTAAAATTCATGTATTTTCTGCATGCAGCAGAAAATACATGAGAGTAAAAAAGATAGAGTGTTCTTTTTGTCCAACTTTTCATTCTTCATCTCTGTTACTCTCATGTATTTTCTGCTGCATGCATGCCAGCCGACGATCGTGAGTTTTGGCCTTAACCGTGCAACCCTGCTCACGGTTGCTTGGACTTTTGTCGCCGACACGTTATTGCAAACTCGCCTTTAAAAATTGCGCACGGCGAGACTTTCGCCTCATGTCATTAATAGTTGTCATCTTGTCGAACTTTGACATTTATAACCTAATTTGTTTATCGTGGAAAATGTGGTGAAATGTGAATTTTCGTTTAACAAACAAGGTATACAAAAAACAGGGATAAAAGTATTTCTTATATATTTTTTTATCGTGGATCCTTTTAGACCCACGAATTTTTTAGTGAAATGTGCATTTTCGTTAAACAAACAAGGTGTACAAAAAACAGAAATAAAGGTATTTCTTATATATTTGTTTTTCCGAGAATTCTCGTTCGTTATTCTAATTTTCGGATTAATTCGGAACTGAAGTAGGAAAAAGGATAAAGCGAATGTAATTGTTTTTCTTTCTTTCAATTTTTGGAGCACCTGGCGAGGTTGTAACCCAGTTTAGCGTACCTGCCACGTACTCCATTTAAACTAAAAGATAAATTCATTTAGTAAGTCGAGATCTATACGCGGTTTATTTTTATTCCTTGTATTACAAACTAAATGGAATTGTTTTACTTGCTGTTTCTCAAACTAAATAGATTTAAAATAACACTCAACTTTTTTCAAATCTAACCGAATTCTTTTCTCAAATCTAACCAGCATAAAATTAGCAACTCTCTCAAATCGCACTGGATAACTACTGCACATATGTTGTGTAACATTTGAGAGAGGGGAATTTGGGTAGAATTTGAGAAAGTCTCTGTTTTGAATTTCGTTAGATTTTACATTAGAGTTATTTGCTGTGCTTGTCTAACAAAACCTAGCACAAGTTTTCTTTTTTACATTCTCATCAGAGAATGTATTAGTTTTGTGTAAAATTTGACCCCCCCATTTTTTGTCAAATGTCGACGTTTTGGGACCCCCTGAACCCAAAAATCATGTTTTTATCAATGTGTCTGTCTGTAGATTTTAGTTTGTGAGCACGATAACTTTCGAAAGAATTGACCGATTTGATTGGCCTTTAGTATACTCTTTTATTGTCCTAAAATAAAGGTCAAGTTCGTTAACCAGCGATTTTTGATAAAAATTAAAAAATTTGGATAATTTTTAAAGTTCAAAAAAAAATTTTTTTTTAATTTACACAAATGCTGTTTAATGATATTCATAGTATTTAATTAGTCGAACAATTTATCATTATGACTTTTTTATAAAACAAAAATTTTCAGATATATAACTTTTAAAAAATTCAAAAAAATAAAGATAATTAAAACTGATGTGCACTGATGAGAATGTGTTCCTTAAGGTCGATAGACCCTTAAGTAAATTAGTTTTCTTCATATAAAAATAAAGTAATTTAAGTAAAAGTCTATATCTGAGATGAAGATTGGTACGCGAATGCAAGCGCGTGAAGTGTGATGAGAATGTGCTCACAAGGCACCCCTAGTTTTTTGAGAATTTCCATTTTGTACATTATGGTACTATTTATAGAGATTTTAAGATTGACATAGACTTTAATAGATTTTAAGGAATATTAAGGTATTTTATTAATACATTCTTAGG
>UCOK01000268.1:2841-15944 GCA_900474325.1 Synergus umbraculus | reverse complement strand
TAATAATAATATAAATAAATATAATTTTTTAATTATTATTTGTTTTATACTTCTTATATCTTCAAGTCCCGCTAAAAATTTCTGATTTCAGATAAGAGACTTTTTATTTATTTATGACTTGACTGCATATTTTTTAAGGTTCATTAACAATTTATTAGCCCCAAATCCATGAAATTACAGTTCCACGTTTCGAGATTTGCCTGAAGTATGAAATTTT
Source organism: Synergus umbraculus (assembly GCA_900474325.1). NCBI lineage: Eukaryota > Metazoa > Arthropoda > Insecta > Hymenoptera > Cynipidae > Synergus > Synergus umbraculus. The sequence continues at coordinate 15,727 of UCOK01000268.1, read as the reverse complement.
AACCAAAAGATAAAGAAAGTGGCGCTAAAAGTGAGTGGAAGTAGAAAATGTCGCGTACGGTCAGGCGAAGAGATTTTAATAATTGAAACGTCTCGAGGGAAGAGAAACCTCTTCAGACATTGTTGGCACGAGAGAAGTAAGAAGATTTAATTTAGCCTCGTCAAAATTTGCCTATACAAAAGCGAAATTCGTCAGATTTATTCTCTTATATTTAATTTCTTCCTATTCAGCTTATATATTTTTACTTCAATACATTAATTAATTACATTACATATTATATACTATAATGAAAACAATTGCATATTATTAAAAAAAAAACTCTTGCATATTATGAAAAATACTATTCCAATTCCAAATTCCACTTTGAACCCATTTTTCCTGAAACATAGTAAGTTTTACTATTTCATATGGTAAATTTTGCTATTTTATCACCAAAAATTACCATTTGAAATAGCAAAACTTACTAAATTTTAGGAAAAATGCGTTCAGCGCATTTTAAGAGGTAAATTCAACAATTTCCTTTTTTTCTGTGTCCAACCCTCATCAAATTTTTCACTACCTCTCAATGGATTCTCTAATCAACCTTAATTGAACAATCACTTATTAATCGTCAAGTGAGGTATCAATTCTCAAAATAAAAAAAAAAATCATTTCCCCGAAAAACATCACGAGACACACTGAAATTTCCTCTGCACGTGAATCATTGCTTTTTGTCAAATGAAAGTCAATTTTTGAACACAATTGACCTTACTGAAGAGTTCATTAATGCCGGATTCGGTTCATGAACCACCATCACTCGTCGGCACTTTCACAACCCATTCCTCCATGCTCGTTCCACGCCAAGGTTCAAAGATCATCCACCCTTCCTCATCTCAACTCACAACATATTAAACCGAGTCCAATGAAAATGAATTTACACGTTTCGAATTCTGATGCCGTGATCGATTGGAGTTACTGTTTCAGTGACGATGGTTCCGCTCTCGATTCCCGAAGGAAGGACCCGACGAAACAGTCCTGGGAGCGACTCGCGTCTGACTCGCGTTTTCCTTCAAATGAAAACGAACCGAAGTTTGTTTCGGGTGGAAAATAATTGGCCGAGAGTTCCATATGTGATAATGCACTTCTGAATAAAAAAAAAAAGAAAAGGTTGATGTCCGCAGAGCACTAAACTATATAAGCTCTTCGTTTCGCGGAATCCGGGAAACAGTGCGCGACCCCGTCGTCGAAAGGACGTTCACGTCGACGTCGCGACGTCCCGAATTAAGGGTTGGCGGACCGTGTGCGTCGAGCCTCGGGTCGCTTCTCCAGCCTTCGGGTGTTTCCGGCAGCCGATCGTTAGGCGATGGTGATGGGGTAACGTTCTGCTAGTTCTACTTCTGGTGGCGTCGAATAGGGGAGGGGCATGCGTGGGGGTAGCGCCATACTCACCCGGCGCTGGAATTTAAAGAGGGTTAACGAGGGTAGACACTAGACAAGTTTGCAAATTTTTGTTGTGAGAGTATATACTAGTGACTATAGAATATCACCTGTGGAAGATAAAAGACAAGTGAAATTAAGGATTTCTGACGAAAGCTTCGGATAGGATTCCAATCCGACCCGATTGAGGGCTTCTGGGCTTCCGAAGAAACTTTTCAATCCGAATGAATCCGAGACATTCCGAAGAAATTTTTCAATCCGAATTGAAGCAACTATTCAATCCTAATGAATCCGAATTTTCAATCCGAACCATTCCGGAGAAACTTTTCATCCTAATGAATCAGAAGCTTCAATCCAAATGAATCCGAAGCTTCAAGCCGAATGAATCCGAACCACTTCGAAGTAATTTTTCAATCCGAATGAATCCGCGCCATTCCGAAGAAATTTTTCAATCTGAATGAATCCGAAGTTTCAATCCGAATGAATCCGAACCATTACGAAGAAACTTTTCAATCAGGACTTTCAATCTGCATGAATCCGAACCATTCCGAAGAAACTTTTCATTCCGAATGAATTTTCAAGTTTCAATCCGAATGAATCCGAACCACTCCGAAGTAATTTCTCAATTCGAATGAATCCGAACCATTCCGAAGAAATTTTTCAATCCGAATGAATCCGAACCACTCCGAAATAATATTTCAATCCGAATGAATCCGAACCACTCCGAAGTAATTTTTCAATCCGAATGACTCCGAGCAATTCCGAAGAAATTTTTCAATCAGAATGAATCCGAATTTTCAATTCGAATGAATCCGAGCTATTCCGAAGAAATTTTTTAATCCGAATGAATCCGAAACTTCAATCGAATGAATTCGAACCACTCCAAAGTAATTTTTCAAACGAAAATGAATCCGAATTTTCAATTCGAATGAATCCGAAGGTTCAAACCGAACCATTCCAAAGAAACTTTTTAATCCGAATGAATCCGAATTTTCAATGCGAATGAATCCGTGTCATTCCGAAGAAATTTTTCAATCCGAATGAATCCGAAACACTCCGAAATAATATTTCAATCCGAATGAATCCGAAGTTTCAATCGGACTGAATCCGAGCTATTCCGAAAAAATTTTTTAATCCGAATGAATCCGAAACTTTAATCGAATGAATTCGAACCACTCCAAAGTAATTTTTAAAACCGAAATGAATCCGAAGCTTCAATCCGAATGAATCCGAAGGTTCAATCCGAATGAATCCGAGTCAATCCGAAGAAATTTTTCAATCGAATGAATCCGAACCATTCCGAAGAAAATTTTCAATCCTAATGAATCCGAACCCTCAATCGAATGAATCTGAGCCATTCCAAAGAAATTTTTAAATTCAAATGAATCTGAAGTTTCAATCCGAATGAATCCGAACCACTCCGAAGTAATTTGTCAATTCGAATGAATCCGAACCATTCCGAAGAAACTTTTTAATCCGAATGAATCCGAGGCTTCAATCCGACTGAATCCGAGTCATTCCGAAGAAATTTTTCAATCCGAATGAATCCGAAGTTTCAATCGGACTGAATCCGAGCTATTCCGAAGAAATTTTTCAAACCGAAATGAATCCGAAGCTTCAATCCGAATGGATCCGAACCATTCCGAAGAAACTTTACAATCATAATTTTCTTTCCGAATGAATCCAAACCGAAGGAACTTTTCAATCCAAATGAATCCGAATTTTCAATCCGAATGAATCCGAGTCATTCCGAAGAAATTTTTCAATCCGAATGAATCGTAATTTTCAATCCGAAACATTGCGAAGAAACTTTTCAATCTGAATGAATCCGAACCATACCGAAGAAACTTTTCAATCCTAATGAATCCGAAACTTCAATCGAATGAATCCGAACCATTCCGAAGAAACTTTTCAATCCGAATGAATCCGAACCACTCCGAAATAATATTTCAATCCGAATGTATCCGAACCACTCCGAAGTAATTTTTCAATCCGAATGACTCCAAGCTATTCCGAAGAAATTTTTCAATCATAAAGAATCCGAGCCATTCCGACGAAATTTTTCAATCCGAAAAAGTGTAATTTTTTTAAAAGGCATTCTTAGATAGATAGATTTTGTGGTTTATTCTTGTTGACTGAAAGTTTTAGAAAAGAAGTTAAAGTTATCACAATTATAAATACTGTTTGAAGAGCCAGCGTGCCATTAAAACTTCTTGTAATTCTTCTTCGTTTTTTTATAGTTCTTAAGAGAATTTCCTTCATTAAAATAAAATATTGATTTTAATTTTAAAAAATTTTTTAATTGCAATACAATGTCTTTGAACCGAACTTGCGGATTGAAATTTTTCAGTAGGATTTCAGATTCATTCGGATAGGAATTTTCGCACAGTCTTCGGCTTGGCTTGGATTCATTCGGATAGGAATCATCATTTAAACTTCTGATTGGTTCAGATTCATTCGGATAGAAATCATCATTTAAACTTCGGATTGGCTCGGATTCATTCGGATAGGAATCATTATTTAAACTTCGCATTGGCTCGGATTCATTCGGATAGGAATCATCATTTAAACTTCCGATTGACTCGGATTCATTCGGATAGGAATAATCATTTAAACTTCGGTTTGGTTCGGATTCATTCGGATTGGAATCTTCCTTCAAACTTCGGATTGGCTCGGATTTATTCGGATAGGAATCATCATTTAAACTTCCGATTGACTCGGATTCATTCGGATAGGAATCATGCGAACTTCGGATTGGCTCGGAATGAAACTGATTTGCTCGAAAAGAGACTTCGCATAGGCTCGGATTCATTCGGATAGGAAATTTTCTATCCGAAGCCTTCGCCAGGGTATCCCGTCCCGAGTAGAAATTTTGCTGTGGCCCCGATCGGCCCCCGACCTGGCAAGGTCTGCGCCTGGTTGAAAGCCACGTTTCATCCCCGATCTGGACCAGGTTTGGATATTTCTACACGGGATGTAGAAATTTCGATATTGTCTAGTGGGGGCCTCATTAGTTTTCCCCTCTTTTAGTGGGCCCTGATGGGGAAAACTAGTCAGGAATTTTAAGATTTTAAATTAATTTACACATTTTGATTATTTTTTCAAAGAATTTTAAAATTTAAATGATTTTAGGGAATTTTATAGATATTTCGATAGCTTTAAAATATTTGTAAATATTGTAACGAATTTTTAATGAAGTTAACAAATTTCAAAAGATTTAATAAAAAAATGAAAAAATTCAAGAATTATCAAGAAATTTCAGAGTTATTAAAACATGCAAAAGGATTTCTGAAGATTTCAAGTGATTTTAAGGTATTTAAGGAAATTTCAAGAAAATTTTTGTGATTCTAGGGAATTTAAAAGGATTTTAAGATAGTTTTCAAGATTTCAAAGATATCAAGATTTCCTACAGGATTTCAGGAGAATTAAAAGCGATATACATATAAATATAAATATAATATAAATATTTGTTCGCTTTAAATCTTTTGAAATCTCTGGAACTCCCTAATCTCTTTGAAAAGTCAGAAATCTCAGAAATGTTTTGAAAACTTTTGAAATCTCTTGAAATCTTTTAAAATTCCCTAGAATCACTTGAAATTTTTTGAAACCCTCTTAAATTTCTTAAAATCACTTGAAAGCTTCTGAAATTCTTTACGACATTTTGATATCTTTGAAATCTTGAAAACTATCTTAAAATCCTTTTAAATTCCCTAGAATCACTAAAAATTTCTTGAAATCTCTTTAAATTCCATAAAATAAATTGAAATCTATAAAAATCCTTTGGCATATTTTAATAACTGTGGAATTTCTTCAAAATTCTTGAATTCTTTCATATTCTTTTTAAATCTTTTAAAATTTTTTAACTTCATTAAAAATCCCTTACATTATTTACAAATATTTCTAATCTCATGAAATATCTTTAAGTTCCCTAAAATAATTAAAAATCTTATAAAAATCTTTACAAAAATTAATAAAATCTATAAATTAATTTAAAATTTTGAAATTCCCCTGAATTCTTTAAATATTCTTTAAAATAACTTGAAATCTCTTCAAATTCACTAAAATCTCTTTAAATTCCATAAAATAAATTGAAATCTATCAAAATCCTTTGGCATATTTTAATAACTGTGGAATTTCTTCAAAATTCTTGAATTCTTTCATATTCTTTTAAAATCTTTTAAAATTTTTTAACTTCATTAAAAATCCCTTACATTATTTACAAATATTTCTAATCTCATGAAATATCTTTAAATTCCCTAAAATCATTTAAAATCTTATAAAATCTTTACAAAAATTAACAAAATCTATAAATTAATTTAAAATCTTGAAATTCCCCTGAATTCTTTAAATATTCTTTAAAATAACTTGAAATCTCTTCAAATTCACTAAAATCTCTTAAAGTCCGTCACGATGTCTTACAATTTTTTAAATCTTGTGAAAGCTCTGGAAAATCCTTACATTCTTTATAAATTCTCTTAAATTCCCTAGAATCACTTAAAAATTTCTTAAAATTTCCTTAAATTTCTTAAAATCAATTTCCATACAATTTAAAATCCTTTGAAAAAATAAACAAAATGTGTAAATTAATTTAAAATCTTGTCTCTCACCTGAATTCTGTAAACATTCTTTAAAATTCTATAAGTTTAAAATTCTTATAAATTCTATTTATATCGCTTTAAACTTTCTATAAAATAACCATTTAAAATCTTGCCAAAATCTTAGAAAAAATTAACAAACTATAAATTCATTTAAAATCTTGAAATTCCCTAGAATCACTAGAAATTTCTTGAAGTCTCCTGAAATTCCTTAAAATTCACTAAACTCTCTTAAAGTCCTTTACGATGTCTTATAATTTTTTAAATCTTGTGAAAGCTCTGGAAAATCCTTACATTCTTTATAAATTCTCTTAAATTCCCTAGAATCACTTAAAATTTCTTAAAATCTCCTTAAATTCCTTAAAATCAATTAAAATATTTTTTAAATCCTTTTAGTATCATTAAAAATCCCTTACAATATTTAGAAATATTGTTAATCTCTCAAAATATCTTTAAATTTCCTGAAATCATTTAAAATCTTGTGAAAATTCTTGACAATCCTTAAATTCTTGGAAATTTTTTTTACATTCTTTTAAAAATTTTCTATATCATTTAAAATCCTTTGAAAAAATTAACAAAATGTGTGAATTAATTTAAAATCTTGTCGCTCATCTGAATTCTTTAAAGATTCTTTAAAATTCTGTAAATTTAAAATTCTTATAAATTCTATTTATATCGCTTTAAACTTTCTATAAAATAACCATTTAAAATCTTGAAATTCCACTGAATTCTTTAAAGATTCTTTAAAATAACTTAAAATATATTTAATAATCAGTCGAAAATCGTCGTTGGAAATGTACAAATCTTTTTGAAATCTTTCGAAATCCTTTGAAATTCTTTATAGCGAAATCTCTTGAAATATCTCGTCCTCAAGAAAATACAACAAACTCCATAATATAAAGACTTAATTAAAAAAAAGTTACCCTCACGTTATATAACACTAATGCAACCTCCATATAACCATTATAACTGGCATGTTACAAGATCCCCTAAATTTTTTTTTTACACACAGCGTTATCTCCGTCCGGTTGATTTTCTCTCATGCCCCGTCCACTTTTTCGTGGATGAGGCAAGCGAGACAAAAAAGGCACAGTCACGCGACTTTATTTCCGATCCATCGAGCTAGAGGCATGACTGAATAAGGGTGGATGGAAGCATCCGTCCTTTCGATTCAGGGGTTGAAAGATGACGATAATAACGATCATTAGCCTCGCGAGAGGGCGCGCGAAAAAAAAAACCTGATGGAATCTCATGTGAGGTGAGGGTGAAAGCACAGAAAGCACAGACAGTTAACTGTGTCGGGTCTGTAGAAAGAATCAATAGCCCAGCAGTTTGGCCCGTAGAGTGCATCGAGTGTGAGTTCATATTAAGTGGGCCATGATAAGACGCCTTTGCAGGACTAGCGACCCTTCCTATCTCTCCACAAAAGGCCCTTTTCTACATTGGGGAACCTTTTTTGATCTATACATAATGCACTCACATTTCAAAAGAGTCTTTATCGATTTAAGATTGCCTCAACGGGAGGAAAAAAATTCAATAGATGCTAGATGCTATTCAGATCTTGAGGATATTATAACTGCTTTCTGTGCTTCAAATCGTTTTTCAGGAAAAAATTATGGCATAATTTGATATTCAGAATATTTGCTGAAAAAAAAAAAAAAGTTAGGAAAGGATAGACACAATTTGATCCAAAATTATATTTGAATTTGATCACAAACGTCCTATTACTTTTGTAATATTTTGTTATTAAGAAGTATTAATTATATAGAAACAATAAGTGATTCTAGGGAATTTAAAAGGATTTCCAAAGAATTTAAGGATTTTCTAGAGCTTTTATAAGATTTAAAAAAAAATTGTAAGATAAGTGAATTTTAAGAGATTTTAAATGATTTTAAGGAATTTCAGGAGATTTCAAGAAATTTTATGTGATTCTAGGGAATGTAAAAGGATTTCCAAAGAATGTAAGGGTTTTGCAGAGCTTTCACAAGATTTAAAAAATTGTAAGATATCATAAAGAATTTAAGAGATTTTTGTGAATTTTAGGAGATTTCAAGTTATTTTAAAGAATTTAAGAGGGTTTCAAGACATTTCAAGTAATTTTAAGGAATTTAAAATGGTTTCAAGAAATTTCAAGTGATTCTATTGAATTTAAAAGGATTTCCAAAGAATTTAAGGATTTTCCAGAGCTTTTATAAGATTTAAAAAAAAAAATTATATGATAAGTGAATTTTAAAAGATTTCAAGCGATTTTAAGGAATTTAAGGAGATTTTAAGAAATTTTAAGTGATACTAGGGAATTTAAGAGAATTTATAAAGAATGTAAGGATTTTCCAGAGCTTTCACAAGATTTAAAAAATTATAAGACATCGTAAAGGACTTTAAGAGATTTTAGTGAATTTTAAGGAATTTAAGAGGGTTTCAAGAAATTTCAAGTGATTCTAGGGAATTTCAAGATTTTAACTGAATTTATAGTTTGTTAATTTTTTCTAAGATTTTCGCAAGATTTTAAATGGTTATTTTATAGAAAGTTTAAAGCGATATAAATAGAATTTATAAGAATTTTAAATTTATAGAATTTTAAAGAATTTTTACAGAATTCAGGTGAGCGACAAGATTTTAAATTAATTTACACATTTTGTTTATTTTTTCAAAGGATTTTAAATTATATGGAAATTGATTTTAAGAAATTTAAGGAGATTTTAAGAAATTTTAAGTGATTCTAGGGAATTTAAGAGAATTTATAAAGAATGTAAGGATTTTCCAGAGCTTTCACAAGATTTAAAAAATTGTAAGACATCGTAACGGACTTTAAGAGATTTTAGTGAATTTGAAGAGATTTCAAGTTATTTTAAAGAATATTTAAAGAATTCTGGGGAATTTCAAGATTTTAAATGATTTTAGGGAATTTAAAGATATTTCATGAGATTAGAAATATTTGTAAATAATGTAAGGGATTTTTAATGAAGTTAAAAAATTTTAAAAGATTTTAAAAGAATATGAAAGAATTCAAGAATTTTGAAGAAATTCCACAGTTATTAAAATATGCCAAAGGATTTTTATAGATTTCAATTTATTTTAGGGAATTTAAAAAGATTTCAAGAAATTTTTAGTGATTCTAGGGAATTTAAAAGGATTTTAAGATAGTTTTCAAGATTTCAAAGATATAAAAATTTCGTAAAGAATTTCAGAAGCTTTCAAGTGATTTTAAGAAATTTAAGAGGGTTTCAAAAAATTTCAAGTGATTCTAGGGAATTTTAAAGGATTTCCAAAGAATGTAAGGGTTTTGCAGAGCTTTCACAAGATTTAACAAAATTATAAGATAAGTGAATTTTAAAATATTTCAAGTGATTTTAAGGAATTTCAGGAGACTTCAAGAAATTTCTAGTGATTCTAGGGAATTTAAAAGAATTTCCAAAGAATGTAAGGGTTTTCCAGAGCTTTCACAAGATTTAAACAATTGCCAGATATCGTAAAGGACTTTAAGAGATTTTAGTGAATTTTAATAGATTTCAAGTGATTTTAAAAAATTTAATGAGATTTCAAGAAATTGAAATTGAAAGAAGTGATTCTAGAGAATTTAAAAGGATTTTAAGATATTTTTCAAGATTTCAAAGATATCCATATTTCCTAATGGATTTCCGGAGAATTAAAAGCGATATACATATTTTAAAGAATGTCTCCAGAATTCAGGGGAATTTTAAGATTTTAAATTAATTTACACATTTTGTTATTTTTTCAATGGATTTTAAAATTTAAATGATTTTAAGGAATTTTTAATGAAGTTAACAAATTTCAAAAGATTTAAAAAAAAAATGAAAAAATTCAACAATTATCAAGAAATTTCAGAGTTATTAAAACATGCCAAAGGATTTCTGAAGGTTTCAAGTGATTTTAAGGAATTTAAGGAACTTTCTAGTGATTCTACGGAATTTAAAAGGATTTCCAAAGAATCTAAGGATTTTCCAGAGCTTTCACATGATTTAAAAAATTGTAAAATGTCGTAAGGTACTTTAAGAGATTTTAGTGAATTTTAAGAGATTGCAAGAATATTTAAGGAATTTAAGAGGGTTTCAAGAAATTTCTAGTAATTCTAGGAAATTTAAAAGGATTTTAAGATATTTTTCAAGATTTCAAAGATATAAAAATTTCCCAAAGGATGTCAACAGAATTTGAAACAATATAAATAAATTGCAAGTTATTTATAGTTTCTGAACATTAAAAATCTTTTAAAATCATTAGAAATTTCATTAAATTCCAAGAAATCGTTAAAAATTTTATAATATTTTAAAAACTAGAAAAATTTCTTGAAAATACTTAAAAGTTCACTAAAAAACCTCAGAATCATTAATCTCTTGAAATCCATATTAAAATTCGTGAAAATCTCTAAAAATTCATTAGAAATTTCATCAAATTTCATGAAATCTTTAAAAGTTTTACAAAATCTGTTAAAAATAGAAAGATCTCGTGAAAACCATTAAAATTGTACAAAAACCTTCGAAATCCTCGTAAATTCAACAAAATTTTTAAAAAATTATAAAAATCTTTTGAAATTCCTCAATAAAATTCCCTGACAAGTTTTAAAATCCTTTAAATCACATAAAAGATTTTAAAAGTCATAAAAATCCCTTGAAATCCGATTATAAAATCTGACCAAAGTCCTGAAACACTTTTAAAATTCCTGGAAATTTAATGATAATATTTTAAATTTCTTAAAACCCTTTAAAATTATCAGAAGTCTATCGAAATTTCGAAATTCTACAGCGAGATTAAAAATTTCTTAAATCTTGTTATAAATCTCTTAAGATTTCACGAAAACCTTCGAAACTGCTTAGAATTCGTGAAAATCTCTTAAAATTTATTAAAATTATTAGATATCTTATCAAATTCCATGAAATCCCTTAAAATTCCAGAAAAATTTTCAAAATCATAAATCTTCTGAAATTCACGTTTAAATTCGTGAAAATCTCTGAATATTGAAATCCACGTTAAAATTCATGAAAATCTCTAAAAATTCTTAGAAAAGTCTTAAAATTCCTTAACATTTAAAATCCCCGTAAAACATTAGAAATCTCGGCAAACTTCATGAAATTTTTAATATAAATCTCATAAAAATCCATCAAATCCATAAAAATTCCACAATATCTTTTAAAAATTGACTAATTTCTTGAAAGTCCTCAAAAAATGTGCCTTTGAAATCCTTTTAAATTCTACCAAATCTTTTAAGAATCGTAAAAATCTTTTGAAATTACTTACAATTATTAGAAATCTCATAAAATTCCATAAAATCCCTCGCAATTCTTAGAAATCTTTTAAAATATCTTAAAATTCCTTAAAACCCCATAAAAACTCTTCACATACCTTTTTAAATTCCTTAAAATTTCATGTAAACCTCAGAAATTTCGATAGGGATTTAGTAGGGGCCTGACTAGTTTTCCCTTCTTTTAGTCGGGCTAGAATAAATATTTTTAAAATTTATTTATTTTAATCTGCTAAAGCAGATAAAACAAGATGAAACAAGATTAAAAAATTTGCATAACATTAGGGGTATAAAATTAATTCTAATTTCCGGTGCCTCTGGACAATTTATTTCTCTTCAAGCAGCTAAGGTACGGCGCCTCTAGTTTTGTATCAATTTTTTATACCTGCGCTATTAACCGAAGAAGGTTACTGCGGGTGTTATCTGGAATATTTTTAGAATTCGCACATCGATGTTCTACATTGTAGGACGCTCATTCATAATTCATTGTAAAATAGATCTATATATATATGTATATATAAATTTAATTTAGTATGTATCTTTCCAAGTACTTACTTTATCTCGTGAATAATAGAGATAATCAGATAATGAAGATGCTTTTACTTTCATAAATAATTGAATTACCTACAATGATTTCTATCTTCTCTACTGGAAAAAAATTCACTAGAGTAAAAAACATACTTTTCTTGTTTTTTTTTTTTTTTGTTTGGTGATATTTCTATTTAAGGGTGTTGGAGCGACGTTAAGTAAAATCAAAATATTTAATTTTAAAGTTAGATTTTTAATTCTTCGTTTCATGCAAAAAGTATCGAAATTAAATATTTTTTCGCTCTGTACGCAATCTTATATTAGAAAAAAGATTAGTGCTACAGAGCGAAAACATGTTTATCTATAATTTTCGTTGAGTAAAATGGAGAATGGAATTTTGAGCTTAATACTTTGGGCCAACAACCTTAAGAGTTTTGGAGCCAAGTTCTAATCTAAAAATCCGAGTTCTTTATTTTACTCAACAAATGTACAATGATGGACTATCTTATATTTAAAGCCTACCAAAAGTATAAATCTGGGCGATTGCTGGAAGCGACCTTGTCAATTTTGTAGACCTAGACTTAAAAAAAAACTTAAATCTTAACATAAAAATTATAAAACTAATATAAAGGGCGGTTGAAAGCAACCTTGTCGATACCTATGTAATATGTAATAATTGGTGGCCCTAAAGAGGGCCGAAGCAGAATAAATTTGTAAATTTAATCTTAAAATGCCTGTGACCCTAGAAAGAATCGGAATATTGAAGAAAAGAAGTTCCACCTTTGAGAGATGGAATCAAACTGAGTTGAAATAGAATAGAGCGGCCTCTTTTATACCTGCGTGGAGATTTTCATACTGGTAGCGGCGACCAATGAAAATCGAGATATCCCCTCCATCGAGCCCACAGCGAATCAGACCAACAACTCTCTCTCTCAGCTCTTACAATCCGAATTAGAAACAATTTGACTAGTTGTATCTATCAGTGGCCTTATATTTTACTACTGACTTTTTTTCTCCTCTTTCTACTAAGTGAAACAGGCCCGTACCCAGGATTTTGTTTCGGGGGGGGGGGGGCGCAGATTCAAAAGTA